>JAQIWD010001226.1:0-13543 GCA_034694825.1 Anurida granaria
TACGTCATCATTGCATGTCGTCCACTTTCACCACCATCATCATCAAAGCCCTTTCAACGTTAGGAGAAAATTCACTTCCACACGCCGCCCTAATCCAAACATGCGGTTATAATTAAATCCACCGTTTTTGCACTCTGAAATAATGGCGAATGTGCGAATTTTGTTGTTGTGTCACAAAATGTCCAAATCTGGTGCACAGCAGTGCGTAGTTTCGGACTGAATTCCTTGTCAACTGCTTTCTCCTGAGCTACGTCGCATGCGGAGTCAAATGAATTCTTAAGTTCTCTTCGACTGTTTTGGGAAAAACAAGTTAAAAAAAGTGGAACTTTTGAAGTGGGAATGCAAAATCTTATAAGTATTCAAAGAATTTATTCATTTCTCCAAGACACGGCCCGGAGAGAGAATTCTACAAAGCGGCTGGATGGAAATGCCATATCAGGAATTTTCATTTACTTTCATTTACAGAAATGGGGAAAATGGAAATCCTCTGTTGGAAATTCTACGACGACGTGGAGCCAAAGTAATTAGTTCTCCACGGTGAAAGCATGTAGGGATGGTTTTAAAAAAAGCAAAGTAGGAAGAAGCCTCAGCAAGAAGATGCAAAGGAGAGTTCATCAGTAGACTAAATTGCTCTGGCCATTTTAACTAATTCGTAATTTATATTCAAGGTTTTTCTGGTTTTCCGAGTATGATTTCCATATTTTTTGACTAGAGAAAGCGTTAAAATGACCGGGAGGGATAAATTCGTATGCTCTAATAAATACCCCCTCCATCTTCACTAACTGCTTCTTCCCTCCGACTCACATTCACTTAACTAGGCGCAATACTCCCTCTACTGCTGGATCCTAATTTAGAATATAATTTATAAAATATACGAAAGAAAAATAAGGAAATGGGGAAAGCGGGAGAAAACACTTTCCCTCCCTTCCCATCACAGAAATTAAAATTTCCATTTGATTGATGGGAAAACCCGGGCCCAAGCCCGGAATTCTAAACTTTCTCCGTGAGAATTTGCAAAGAGAAGTTACCCCTCTTGTTTTCCATTTTTTGTATGTTCTCCCCTTGGATTATTTAAAAGGAGAAAAGAAAACTCATGAAAGGCGTGTACCCGTTTTTAAATTCACTTGATGTTATGAGGTTCTCGGGACGGAAAATCTCCGGGTGAAAATTTTCAATTTGAATCAAAATCCTGTATGCGCTCCTACTCCTCCAATGAAAAATTGTCAATTGCAACATTGTTATATTTATTTATTCATTTTTCGAATTTAAAAAATTCCCCGGCACAAAGATCTAGTGAAGAACAAGCGCTGCATAGATTTTGTTTTGAATTGCTGGAATACACGTCGTGAGCTTCCTTTGGGAGTCAGACAAAAGTAAATGATCAATGTATTAGTTACTTCAGTTTGCCTTGCTTGATCTATAGCTAACTAGGTCACATGTAATTGTGCCTGCAATTTTCTTTGTGTTACTCTTTACTCCTATATCCACGTATCTCCAGACACGTTTCTGGAAATGGAGCCACATTATTGGAAAATTGAAACTTTCACTCTAACTTTCACCAACAACGCCTGGGGAAGAGCCTTGTGAAATCCAATATTTGTTTTTCATCAAGTTGTTGAGGAGGGTTGGAAGAGAGTTATAATGATTACGTCTTTTAGTCGTTCAATATGAATAACATGCTTCTAGAAACTAGTTTTTAGTTTCCTTATCATTATTCAAATCTCTTTTCCAGAATCTCATTACTTATGGGAGAAAGGAAGTAGCAGGGGCTGCTTTCTCTCTTGCAAAATCGATCCACTCTCTTGTCCCATGTGTATCAAATATATTAATTTGATTTCCCAAGCTGTTAAAACTGTCGCCTTAGATTTGTTCCAAGTAATGATCTGCATGGTAGCGGCAAACGAGGGAGGCTGGGATTGGGTGGTGGGAGTATCCTCCTAAACCTGCACGACGGAACAGTAAAATCCTGATGACAAGCTCATTTCATCGGCCGACTTTTACCTGTGCGGGGAACTTTCTTCTTCCCAGCCTTTGTTGAAAATTGGATTTGATTATAGGAATGGGTCCCATGTCGCCGTAATGAAAAGACACCAAAGACTTTAAGTTATCCCACATGTTCTCTGGAAATGGGAGCCCCTTACTTTTCTTCCCCAAGAAACGGATTAGCTAGGTCACTCGTCGTCCCGCATCTTCCTGGGAATGGGAAAATTCTAATCATCTGGAAACGAAAACTTTGGTCGTCAAAAGGAAACAAAGTTCTTTCCTCGTCTCTCCATTCTACTTTCCCATGCAAAGATCCATCAAACCAACACACTTCTAAATAGCGGCCTCGGGGAAATCTCTCCCACTCTATTTCAAAAAGGAACTTAGCAAGGGAAAATTCACACCTGAGGACATTTTTCCGCAACTGCTTTTATCATTCTCTCCTCGCTTAAACGTAACAAGATTTGCCCATGTTTTGGACTTTCCACAACCGCAAGCCTGCTGGGCATTTCAGGAGAAAGTCCCAAAAAAATCAAAATTATCCACCTAAACTTACAGCAAACTCATCCAGGCAGATTCCTAAACGAGCGATTCATGACAAACTGGTAAATTGAATGGGGGCGGGGAAGATTTGAGTTGGGATGTCCAAACGTGAAAGGGACATTGAAATCCGTTTAGTTGACCGCCTTGTGTCACTTCCTCATAATGACAAATTGGCCTGGTTACTTTCCCCAGGATGACACCTGTCAAGGGATCAAATGTCGAGTCGGGGACTAGCCTTTCATAACCAATTTCTTTTGATTACTATCACCCATCCACCCGCAATGAAAACAAACCTCCGCCGTCCTCTTGAATTTTCGAAAACAAAGAGACCGGGGAAATTGACTTTCTCCTCAATTACTTTTTTCCATTTCGATTTCCCTTCTCCAATAGCATTGCATATTGCATCTCTAGAGTTTGCAAGTCTCCAAAAAAAAGTAAATCTCCTCCTCTCTTTCCACAATGTTAAATCTCAGCGGCTCTTCATTAAAGCGGATTAGGTGTCACCTTTTATGTCCATAATTTATAGAGACGAGGAAGACTGCATAAGAAGCAAAGCTTCGGGAAAGGGATCTCGCGCTCGTCATGGCGAATCTTAAGTACGGAAATGTATTCATACCACGACAGTGGAACCTAGGAGACACACTTTCCCTATTGCTAAGGAGGAAGAAGGAGAAAGTTCTACGTTTCCTTTTCATTTAATGCTCCATTGACCCCTTTCAAGGAAACTGAGTCAAATTAGTCATTTACATTAGAGTGACACCTTCCTGTGGGGAAGGGAAACCCATTCGTTCCATTCCAAAAATTACACCACTACTCACTCCATGATACACGTTCCTCATTAGGATTCCAGGATGAACTGTTTGGAAACCAGGAGAATCCTAATCCACCACAGAGTTATCTCTCTCTAAAGCCGCCCCTTTTCCAATTTGGGTTGACACCCTTTCCATGTTAGACTTCATCTTCCGGGGATGATCTCGTTCAATAACAATGGATTCGGGGGGAAGTTGAAAAGAATTTGGCCAGGGTTTTAACAGAATTTCGGGAACAAAAGGTGTCTGTCGGCTCCGTCGTGGAGGAACGCTGCTGGATATTTCCTGACTTTATTTTTATTTCCCAGAATCAACTAGTGTACTAACTTCACTTCCCCCACCCCCCCCCCCATCTTTTGTGCAGCTCCCGCTCCCACCATCATCCGACGACGAAAGATTATAAGTTGGATAAAAGAAATTTCTCGGACCATGCCAGCATCATCCCCCACATCTTCATATTATTCACCAATTGAATTAAATCCAGAGCTTAGCAGCAGTCGGAATCAAGTAAATGGCTTTCTCCAAACACCATGAGGGATGACATACCTGGGCTCAAGAGATCCAATCATATCCACTCATCCCCAAAGAGAGTCAAGTGCCCATGAAATACTCGGGTAAAGAGTCATAGCATTTCCACAAGTGAGGAAAGTTAATCCTTGTCCTTGAATGATATTTCCGTATTCATAAGGGATATGTAAAACTCACTTTCACTCATTTCCAACTTTCCTGCCTGTGCTGGAATACTCCAAAATATAATCTAGTTTAACCAAGTTCACTTAGGCCGCTTCTAAAATTCTCCAAGAACAAGCAAGAACTCTTGAGTTCCAACTTTGGGAAGGAGGAGGTCGATGTTCAAGTGCTTTCCTGAGATCTTTCCCACATAAGACCCCGCTGTCATAGTTCAAAATTGTTATTTTAGGGACGTCATTAGACAATGTGGTGTTATCCTATGGTTTCGCCCTGCACTTTCTTGAAGTTGAGAAGAACAATCACTGTCTGCCAGACGGGTCAGACAGGCCTTGAGTAAGAAAGTGGGAATAAAATAAACGAGGCGGAATCACGAATGATGGGAAAGTAGTGGGGTCTCGATGGTTTGAGGAAGTTGATAATTAACCATCAACCCGAAATTCACGCCAACCTTAACGGTGGCTGCACGGCGAACGGACACTTCACTCCAGTGGTTCACTTCACCCACTTTTAAATCTTGTTACCCCTCGCCAAGCACGTTTGAAGGGATCCGGTGAAAGTCCCGGAATCACAAGCGAATTCATATGATGACATTCCATGAGACCCAAAAACAGACCCACAAGCGGTCAATAAATAGCGTCACTAGAAAAGGACCAGTTGGATCCGAGTGAGAATATGAATTATGAGGAGGTGAGTGGGTATTGTTTTCTCCTCTTCACTTATTCCATCATGACCGGGTCGAAGTGGATGGAATGATATTGGGATTCTTGAAGAAATAAGTTTTGGCTTTCCCTTTCACTCCACTTTCCTTTTCCCACTTTCTCTGGAAGTCTCTGCTGGAATCCCCCTCCGTAGTACATCACAAAGGCCCAGCAGTACTGAATTGGAAGTCCTTTGCCTTTAGCCAACTTTTTCTGCTTCTCTAGTATCTACTCCTAATGCCGAAGTTTCTGGAGGATCTCGTGGCCCTGCTTACTGCAGTTGAGTCCCCTTCCAGCAGCCTACTACGTGCAGAGGCTAATGCAGACCAACTACTGCTCATTCTCCAACAGGAACCAACGAACCTTACACTGCCACTACCTCCTTGCTTCCAGAAAAATAAAACCCATTCGGTACCAATACTCCACTTTCTCCCTTTCTTGGGTTGCTGGAAACCCAAGGAATGACATGCAACTCTGTTTTCAATTGCGCACTCAACCCTCCGCGCACCCCAACTATTGATTCAGCCATAGGAGGAAGCAGCCTAGTGGCAACCGCGGGAGCACCGAAGAACCCTTCTGCTCCTGAACGCTTTCTGACTTGGGAGAACAGACTAGAAGTAGAACCACTCCCGCGCCCTTTCTTTTCCAGCCCTGCTCCCTTACCTATGTCAAACCACTTTAAATATTTTCAGCCAAACTCCTTCGTAGTACAACCCTTGCCTCTTTCCTAAGAAAGCAAGAGAGGAGCCAAAGCAAACGCACGGTGGTAGATGTGCTTGCAGAAGAGAAAGGAAAGGAAAGGCTTTCACCGACGACGTCACAAATAGAACCAAAGGCAGTTCACTTTCTCTTAGAGCCACCGAAGGCCAATGCCCCCTCCATGTTTAGAAATACACTAGTGACGGAATGGGAGTTCCCTTTTCAATGTTTCCAGGTGAAGGCCTACGCTTTTGGAATCTCCTCCACTTCAACAATTTTCAAAAGGAGGATTTTGGATTATTAGAAACAAGGGGACTGAAGGGGATCACCATAATCTCACACGAGAACAAAATACCAATTTCTTTGAAGCAAGATTGTAAAACAGCGGTGGAGCGAGCACCGGATTTTACAAGTGGATTACATAGAGAAGCAGAAGAGTGATGACCCAAATGCTTAACCCAAAGTCACAACAAGCTTAAGCCAACTTGGCTAACCAGGAAAGTTACGCCCAGCTCTGAAGGGTGATAGCACTGGATTATAATAATTTAACAAATTATTAAGCAAACCAAGCACCCCCCCCCCCCGGAAGAGTTGGGACTGATACGAAAATGCACCCGGACCTGCACATAGGTCCAACGTCATAGAGAGCTAATAAAACTATAATGGAGTTTTCATTTTGTAGAGGAAATTGGAGTTGGAAAAAATGCTAAACATGGTTCACTTTGTTATGCTAACGATTTTCCCCTTTTCCTTTCTCAAAAGACATTTTATAGGAGCAAAGGCAGGAAAAATCAAAAGAAGGAAATGAAGCATAGGCACGGGGGCAAGGGGGAAGACGGAAATCCTTGATCCATTCAGGAGTATCCGGTACTTTCTACTCGATAAAATATGCATAAACATCTCCAAATCCTGTTGCTAAAAATAAAAAATAAATATATCCTCCGGATTCTCCGCAAATTTCGTATACATTTGGTGACCACCGCATCCGAACCCACGCCGAATACGAAAACCCCCGTGTTAGCAGGAATGCCGAAATTGGGTTTTGCTTTTGGCAGGACGAAAGCCCGCCCAAAGTTGTTATGCAGAGGTGGTTCAACAAGTGAAGAAAGTAGAGAAAGAAAGGAGAGATGCCATTCACATTCCTCTGGATTCCTAGATGCTCCTCCAACTAGTTTGAACAAAAGACAATTTGGATGACAAAGACCAAATAGGTAAACTCCCGTCTGTTAGGTTAAGGAAACTTTTGGGTAGTGGGTTGCGGGAATAAACCTTCCCATCCATCCAACTTAAGTTTGAACGTGAGCCAAAATTAATCTAACGAACTCCCACTTTCTCCCATTTTGGGTTGAGCGACTCATCCCAAACCAAATTTAATCCCATTGTCCTCCGCACACAAAAAAAGAAGTTACGTTTATCGGAGGTACTTGAATCTCTCCGCCGTTCATTCACAAGCCCCTCCTAATTATTTCTACAACAATGGATTTCTCCACTACCAGAAAGAAGTAGTGGAGAAAGTGAGTTCACATTAGGATGAGGATGAAGAAAAGGAGCTTTAACGGGGTGTCATTTCATTGAGGTCAGTTGGAGATTAACTACACTTTCAATCCGCCTCCTTCTATGGCTCATATCCACCTATACCCATCGACCTCTGGGAAAATCAAATTACTCCACCAACGATCATCGTTGGGGAAAGTGGATATTCTGCTGGCATTCAGAAGACTCCACCACTTATCCTCCATCTCTCCAAAATATGACAAATTTGGCCAAAGTAACTTTTGAGCAAAGCGTTCTCGTGTGTTTTGGCATTAAATGAGTTATGGAATGCGGAAGCGATATGCTCAACTTAATAATAGGTCACTGAATACTGTAATTCGAAACAACTGCGCTTTGTATGCATACAACACAACTCCTTTGTAATCTCCCCCGGCACGCGTTTCTTCCATTTGCTTTCACCTTATTTGAATATAATTGGTGGCGTATTGAAAGTTTAGGAGAAAGGAGGATGATAAAGGGCCATAACCAGCTAGTAGCAAACTACAACCGTGTGCCTTACCCAACATTGTAAACAGAGTTAAAAATTCGATTCCAACTTTCACCGCCGCTGCCATAATTCAGTTGTTTTATTTCCATGGCCGTGGTGAAAGCGTGATTGGAATCATGACCAGAGAAATCGCATAAATCATTGTGCGCTTCCATGGATCGTTAATTAGGGGGAGAGTAAAGTTTTTACTTTCATGAGGAGATTAAAATGTGGGGGTTTTGGGGTTTCCAGGGGGTGGCTGAGGGGAATCCATTAATTCCATAACATCAATTAATTTGGAACACATCCAGAAGAATTGTCTTCCAAAGACACACTCTGCATCAATTGAATTTAAGCCCCAAATACTCAAGTCCACCGCGGGTGGTGCGGCTGTTGATATCCACGGTGTTGATCTCCGCGCTTCCTTGTTCGTACACCTAACCGCCGCAGCCGTGGCCACAGAATTCAATTTTCAGCATAAAAACGTCGTTGTGTCTTACCAACACCGTTTCCTTTTACTCAACTTACACGTTCTTCGCAAGAAATTGAACAACGCATCATGTGTGACACCTTGTAATGACGATGCAAGGCAAAAGTGTAGGCTTGCATATAACTTACCTGCTCAGAAGAATATTGAATGCAGCGGACTTTGATCAGAATTTGCGTGTAGGGGAATGAGATGAGTTAGGATGACACTTACCTGCAATAAAATAAAATGTGGGTTAGTTTACATGCAAAAATCGCTAACTTGTGCGTGCATAGGCACAGTTTAGCCGAAAAGATGAAGCTGATTCTATTTTGCATAAAAAATAATCAACAATCATGGCTCTGAGCACCGTCAAAACTGTCCCTCCCTTGTCAATTTTGCCAAGGGAGGGACAGAAATTAAGGCATGTGTACCCAAAGTTAAAGTCCCAACGGTGCATTTTCTTCCACTACTGCTAAGACAGAATGGCGGGAGGGTGACATAATAGTAAAGGTGAGATTGGATGATATGATTTCAATCCCTCAAGCATTCCAAACTGATTGAGGAGACTTTGCGCGGAACAGAAAGCTCGTCTTTGCTTTTACTTAAAAGGAGAATGACAACAAGGCGATGGAGGCTAATGGAGGTTCCATGTGCAGCTCAAGGGCGCTTTTCCTTTCTGTAGACGGAGAAAGCATTTTTTAAATTTCCTTTAGGAAAAGATGAGAAGAATGAGCATCCCATGAATAAAGGATGGGAGGAGTGATTTACTTTGAAAAGACTTTTCCATCCTTCTTCATTGCGCTCCCCGTTTGATTGGTTTGGCTGAAATCATAAGTTGCCCGCCACTCAAAGTAAGAATTCCATTTACATTTATTAGCTTTCCCACCGGAGGTGGGTTTGGCAGTATTTTAAAAATGTATGTAGATACTGGTACAGTGATGTCATTTAAGAAAGCAAACGTCGGTAACATTTTAACGAGTTCGGCGCGAGGCTGAGCTAGTAGTCCCTTTGTGAAAAATTTGGGAGAAAGTTTGTTGTTTTAAATGGCTGGCCAAGATATTAAAATTCTGGCGTTATTTTTCCAATGATGTCAAGGACGTGTCTGGCGCAGGTGGGTTCAGTAATTATTTCCAGTAATTACTGTTAGCGACCTAATACTTTGCCATTATTCCTCTAAGGCCTGAAAACGTTTGTTTGATTGGTTTGTTTGGCTTACCGCAATTAGAGAGAATTGGAGCTGACTTAGCTGCCTCTCCTGAATGAGGCGAGAGAGACGTTTGGCCCGTTCAAACGTAGGCATGGGCTCAATACCAAGCCTATTGACGTCTAACAAACCACCAGGACTTGGAGGATTATTGAACAACATACCAAGGTCACCTGACCCGTTTTTCCTTCTGAGATCAGGGGATTGTCTACCACCACCTAACAAATGCGGACTTAGGTCCCGATTTTGTGTGTCCGACAGAAATATTTTGGGCTCTCGCTTCTTTGCCCTTGGAGGAAGCGGCGGCGGAGGGAGACTCGGATCATCCGAATTTGAAACCACGGAATTTAGCGACACTGAGCCCGGGAGGGAAGGACGGACAGAGTTTGACCCCAGTGAGGACTCTGAGGAGGAGTGTGACACGGACCGGGAGGATGGTAAGGAAGTGAATGAAAATGACGTTGGAGTCGAAGGAGGATTTCCATCAGTAGAACTCCCATTATTTTTCCTGATGAATAGTCGATGAGTTATGTTAATAGGGCTGCTGCTGCTAGCTCGTAGTGCTTGACAATTCCAAGGCATCTCACCATTACTCTCCTCATCACAAGATTCCGTCTTGCAAATGTTCAAAATAGGAATGGACCTACTTTGGTGGTGACCACCAAAAATGCCAACAGCATCCAAAGTAGGAGGCGGGGAGCAGGCGAGCGTTGAGGCTGAGGTAGCTGGAGCCTGGGAATTCGCAGAACGAGGACGTCGGGGAGGTCGAACCGGGGAATGGACCACGGTTTCCAGCGGGACATTCATGGCCAGGAGTTCCGAAGTAGATGGGGAGTTGCGGTTAGTCCCATATTTCATGGCGTTCATCAAGTCCCCGAAGCTTCCAGCACTCCCTTCCTTGGCCTTAGCCGATTTGTTTAGTTTGTTGCTAAATTCCATGGCACAGCCGTTAGCTTCTGTACACTTGAACCTTGGGAGGGAATGAGTGCCAGAGAGAGGGTAGTCACTCAGATTCAATTGTTCCTTGTCTTTGCGTTTCAGTGACTGATGTCGCATGATCCCATGCTCATCAGTCGTCGGGGACAGCCGCACTTTGCAAGACTCACTTCCTGGGATTGCGTTCAAACTGATGGATTTCCTTCGACGCATTTTCACGGATTTGGGCAAGGGACGCCGTTTTTGGGCGAAATTTGGAGATGGGAACTGGTTCCCTCTGAAAACAGAATGCTACGTAGTTGCTTGCACTTTTAGTACTAGGACACATGGGTTGAATTTTCGAATGAGGCGAAATCGGGAGCAGATGGCCATCAGAATAATTAATTCGGCAGGATTGTTTGCACACAATAAGCTAATCCGATGATTATGGAATCACAATACTAATAACCCGTCTCTCCCGAATTCGGGGTGACATCAAACTGCGGATGATAATTTGGTCCTAATATTCTCAGAGACCCACATCCACAGGATAATTTGCAAATCCACTTTGTGTGATGTTCAAAAGGAGTTTCCATTTGCTATCTATTTTGGAAGACGCCTTCTTTCACTTTCCAAAAAACGCCATTTTCTCCAGACACACAATCTTTTTTGCTATTGCTGTGTCCCGCAGTTTAATTCCACCAACTTACGCCTAACCTCCTTTGTATCAAACTGTAATGAAATGGTTTCCAGCAGTATTTCTGTTTGATTTATCTCGTGGTGGGTACCATATGCTCCTTAAGTTCGATTCTCCTACTCTCAGGTTGAGGAAACTTGTGGGATTAATGCCTACCCACATAATTCACACACACAAATGGGGAGGTAACAGTACTCTAGTAGTCCCAAAGTTTTATTTTCGTCAATTGAAAGGGATTACAATTACAACTACACAAAATGGTTTTCTAGTCCAAAGTAACGAAGAAATAAAGTCCGGATATTGATACAAATTCAGGGAAAAGAAGTCAAGCCGAACAAGATGAAATGGTGGAATGCGACTGCCACATCTCAAGCATTCTTTGTGTCCTTATATTGCTTTCTGGGAAAAGCAAATAAAATGAAATTGATGGAGAAAAGCAACGCAGCAGTCGATTCAGATTTCAGCTTCCCTACATCTATGGCGGCCATTACGGACAGGACAACCTGACCTCCCAAATGCTTTCAACTAAATCTGGGCTTGCGTGCCCGCCTCTTCAGCCGACCTCTCGAGTTGTCGACCTAATCCGACCCTCGTGTAATTAAATTTATGTCCTTAGAATTGGCGTCACAATGGGAGCCACGCTAAACCATCTCACTTGGATTCATTACTTGGTAGGGTTCCGCAGTGCTTGTTCAAATAGGATACTTTCCCTGGACACCATGAACGTCATGCCGTTCTTGATCAAATTCTAAAACCCCATGCAGGCAGGAAGGCAGGCAACACAAGAGGAACGACCTGACCTCGCTAGAATCATAATCCCAATCCCCTTTTGTCTAATTCAATATTTCCGTCTCTCTGATAAATATTCTTTTCTTCATTTAAGCACTTTTTCAGGCACTCTTTGCAAACTTTCTCCAGAATTTCGGAAGAGGAGTGACATAAAGTGAAGCTTATTAGATTTAAAGCTGTCACTTCCAGTGGAGTGACTTTAAAAGGTTCAGAGTGACTCAAAGAATTCAGGTGCTCATTTGAAGTGCTCCTGCGACCTCCGACGTCATCTGAGAGCTTGGGGAAAAAGGACGCTAATTGATCAAATTCTCCTTAGTAATGCACCTTGCTCACTTAGAATTCTTTTGATTTCAGGAAGCCAACTGCTCAAGACGTTAAGTGTGAGGGTTTAAATTTGGACTAAGGGTGCTCATGCAGGAGCACCTAGAAATGAACGGATTCTGGCAAAGACCGTCCTAACATTCTCGTAGTTTATTGGATGACTCATTTTAGTGCTCATTTATCTCTTCCAGCCAGGACGCTTATACCATCAGCCACCAGCGTGGGACGCAAACGTGTGGGGAAGTAATTTCCGCCGAAACAGGAAAACCACATTCAATTCTTCTCACAGACGGCAATAATAGCCGTCTGCCCAACTTTCTTCTAAAGTTCATTCTCTTCCCTTTATTACAACGTTGAATTGACCAAAACTTTTGCAACTTTATCCGCAACTCTCCTTGGATTCGGATACCCCGAGAGCTTCAACAACCCAATGCCGCCCAGCACAAAAGCGCTAATTCCCGTTTCCTTGCTATTTACCATGTATTGAATTTGAAGTGATCCACCTCGGGTAACAAGAGAAAGTGTGTGGTACATACACAATTTAGAAGGAACTGCTGCTGGTTGAATCAGCATAGCATGTCAGCTAGCTTGATAGGAAGCAAGTCCCTTGTAATAATTTATTAGCTATCGATATACCGAGTATATCGAGGTATATCGAGGACGGGGCTTCCTTTGGAGAAAGTTCATTGGTTACACGAGCCATGTTGTGCGACGTGCGAGTGACGCCATTCCCTTCCTTTGATAATGCTTGGAAAGTACTAGAGTAATCTATGGAAATTCAACTTCCCATGTCCTTCCCTTTCTAACTCTGAATCATCTAATCGATCACCTACTTTCTAGATTCGATCACGATTGAGATACGACGACGGGTGATGTACAAGAACCAATTTCCCCGATAAATCCATTCCCATCAATCCCATCCACAATTAGGCACGCCCCAACCCCTTTCCCTCCTTGTAATATGCACTTGTTAACAACGCAACGTCAAGGCCCCTGTCGGTTTTCATTGTTTTCCTAAAGACTATTTACCCTCTTATGCAACAAGTGCTTGGAATTAAGTCATTATGTGATGCTCGAAGACAATGGGCGGCATTTTGTCAACTTTCTCCTTGTCACAAAGTTTCCATGTGCAAAAATGAGTGTCATCCTGCACCGATGGGATCTTTAGCTCACCTGCTGCCAATCGATCTCTGAGGAATTTAAATCTTCCAGCGCTAGTCTCTCCTCTTCATCTTCCAGGTCCTTATCCTGGACAACTTCCCCGTTAGACACTATTGCCGCCATTATGAGGATATCAAGTTATATGCGCAGGAGTTGAAAGATGAAGGTAGAGAACAATGCGATTATGACCCAATGGGCACGTGGCAAGGACTAGGCTCCTAGTATTACTTCTTGAGCCTGTAAATGCCCTGCCCCAGAGGAAGAACAAAGAAAGAGGGAAGCTAATTGCCAATTAGATTAATTAAGATCCATTCCTTCCAGTGTTAAATTGGGTTGATGGATTTGGGTTAGTTTGAGTTGCCTTAGGTTTTAAAAGCCCCAAGATGTAGATAGTTAAATGAACCATGGGCTCAACATTTTGCTAATTGACTAACCAACCACAATATGTTATTTTAAGGAAACCACTCATGGTAGCAGCGTCTTCCTTGACGTTATTAAGTGTCAAGGTTTCCAATGTTGTGGTGTGGAATTTCTGGAGGAAACGC
>JAQIWD010001227.1:0-13541 GCA_034694825.1 Anurida granaria
AGTATTCCCAAACTTGATCAAGTTGACTTCGGATGTGAACTTTGAAAGTTTCTTGTACGTGGCATCTAAAATGGGGATACTGGAACACATTGCTTTGAGATTGACGCCGGGAGTCAACTATGACCGCAAACGTCGGAACTTTGAGCATTTTGTGCATTGGAATCATTTGCTCTCTGGTATTCCACCTCCACCCGCATCAAAAAGTGGCGAATCAATTTGGAAACTTCCTCTCAAGGAAGCAATGGAATTACGAAAGTTCAAACAACGACACGAGTGTCTCCTTTCTATGCCAAGTGAGAAGTAGTCCTTTTTCAAATTTAATTAATGCTTTGATCAAATTATGATAAATATCCTGTGCGTTTTTTACAGTTTAATCTTTGCATTTATGTTTCATTTATAGAATTGAGGACGGTTGACCTGACTTTTGTCCATGTGTCGCGCCGATGGAATTTGGTTGATGCCGGAGCTTTGTTGTCACTCTACCAAATTTCACCGTTGGAATCGCTCACCCTTCGCAATACAAACGTACGCTAAACTTATTTAAAAAAAAATTACGAACACAATGAGTAGTTGCGTTTAGCCTATTTGCTAATTATTGTTTTGTCATCTTGTCTAGATATCAACCGAGGTGGTAAATTTGCTAAGTGAGTATCATAAGAATTTCGAAACATTTTGGCACACGCTGTGCCAAGTGCAACTGCTCAGGCATGAACTTGATACCATCTAAGATATTAATCGAACAAAGCACTTCATTCTAGACTTTTTTTTTGATTGTCTAGAAAATTGCGGAACTAGTGGACATTAAATGCAGAAGGAGAGTTGCAATGACTTACCTCTATCAGTGTATCATGAGAACGAGCAAGACAGAAAATACAATTTATTGTTTCATGACTGGGATTCAAAATAAATGTGGTTATAAACTATATATTCATGACATAGATTTTCAGTTTAAAATTATAACATTTATTAACTAATAAAATGTAATGATCGGGTTCCCGTTGGATACACAGAATTGAATAAGTTCAAATTATAATTCACAAGGAAGTTGCAATTTCTATAATGCGAGCGGTTTTGCCCTCAAACGAGGCGATGATCAATTCCGTAAATTTTACCATTCTCCTCATGGTTGAGTTCTTGTTGAGAGACTGGTCCAAAAGAGGCATACAATATCAGAAGTTGTTCCAAAGAAATCAACTGAAATGTGCTCAGGGGGAGCGAAAACGGAATAGTCTTTCAACCATTTTGAAATTGAAAGTGTGAAAAGTTTGAGAAAATTGAAAGAAAAACATCAAAGTGAACTATTTTGGACACTTAAAAATTTCTTCAACATTTTGAACCGTTTGGATATTGTTTTGTTTTCTCACCAATCCACTGTTTTAATTTTTCATCGTTGCATTTTCCAGAAATTTTTGAAATTTTCATTTTCAATAAAGTGAAATCGCTTTACACTTTCGCTGCTTTCAACGTTATGAATTCTACTTTTAAATTTAATTTGTTTCAGTGATTTCGTATTGGGCGAGACTGGCCGCTACTGACCTTCCGCTTGATGTTTTACCTTGTAAAATCTGTCATGACTAAACATGTCCCCAAATGATCGATGTGCAATGAGTTTATAGTGATGAACGACGAAAAAAGAAATGTAAGGCATTTGTGTTCGTGCATATAGGACTAGTAACTACTTTGTAGAAAATAGACTTTAGTTTAATTCAAAACAAAAAGTAGCAGAATCTAATGACAATCCGGTCAACTTTCCTTTTTGGAAGTCATGACTCAAATGACGTGGGACAAATTTTCTGACTTCTTCTATAATGGTTTTGGTCGAATAAACTGAATTTGGAAATTGGAGTTGCTAAAGGAGACTCATTTGCCAGGGGTGAAAAAATGGTACAGGCTGCATTCAAGGACCATGTATGGTTTAAATGACGGTAATGGGCCATTCAATAATGTGTCATGGTTTTTGGGCCATTTTTTCACTCCCTCCCCCATCAAATCACGTATCATCATAACCAACTCACACCCTCGCCCCCACCCTCCATGACGTCATGGTTTTTAGGTGGTTCAGTAAACTAACGACTCCGCTATAACTCATGAATACTCGACCGAATTAAATTCTTACCATTGACCCCGACGTGTGAACGCGGTATAGATTTTGGCCGGAAGTGAACTCCTTCCGGGTCAAATATGAGATCAAAATTCAGGGTCAACAATTGGATTTCCCACAGTGGAAAATATCTCTACAAACATTGTTTCCTAAGATGGGACCAAGACCTTTTGTAACTGACATTTGACTCCACGTGACCTTTCGGGCCAAAAGTCAAGATAAAAAATCGCCCACGACAACGCAAAAACTGTCGCAAACAAAACTTATCCGTCTTAAGCCGGTTTTACCAACAAAGTTCAAAGCTGAACCGAGTTCAAATAATTTGACCGGAGTTCAAAATTTTGACTGGAGAAATTATGGCCAGTCAAATTTAACCGGAGTTCAAGTGGCGGAGGAATACGTGAATTTTGGTGTATCACTTGACCCGATGGCTGGAGCGGTCATCGAGATATCTGACCTCAAAGTTGGAACTAGTTCGTTGAACTGAGTTCAAATTGAACTTTGTTGATGAAACTGGCCGTATAGACTTGATTTCTCTTCAATGCACATCGATGGTAGAGCCCACCAAAATTTGATTGAGTTTCCCACAGGGGGCTTCATGTCAATCTTCCTCACCTACTGATCTCTCAGCAGTGAAGCTAAATTTATGATGAAAAATCAGTAGCAACTGTGTAGAAAACCACGGGCAGGCCGTGGGCAAGACCATAAAAGCGGAAGTGTTGCAGACATTTAATTAGTTTAAAAAATAGTTGAAATATGATCTAATTCAATTGTCATAGAAATAGAAACATTAAATAGATGATAATGATTATCGCTATAAGCGAATGCTCACTCGCAGAATTTGAATAAATGTTTGGATGCCAATTTTGACAGTTCATCTTAACGCACCATTTGATTCAAATTTGAGACAGTGCTGTTTAACCAAGATGAGTGGTTTTGATAGAGCTATGTGACAATATAAAATGGACAACGTCAATGTGTCAACCTCAGCTCAAGTTACTCAACTTTAGATCCAGTTTCTAAAATTTAACCTCAGACAATTCACTCCTGAACTTTGAAACATACAGATGGGGGCTCTGCTGAGCCAGCAATTCCCAAACCGGCACTTCGTGCAGAGTAAGGAAGTTTTAGGCCAATCTGAGCCAGGTGAGTCATGGACAAGAGATGAACAATACGCTTCAAATCTTCTTGTAAAACCGATTGGTCATGATTCATAAATTCAGCGGAGACTAACGGTTTTCTTGTTCGGAGCAGAAGGAATTCCAGTAACTTGAGGGAGCCACTTGAGGGATTTTTACATTTCATCGGACGACTGGTGGTAGCGGAAGCTATCTATAATGCTATAATGCTTCACTTGTTTGACCGCTGGGTGTCGCTAGTGTTAATGAAGCGTCATCACCCTAATGAGTATGAATTCACTAAAAAATTCAAATCATTCCTCTAAAGCAACACATTATGTTACCAAAGTTGGAAGATCCATATTTCAATCCCAGAATTTATTGGCAAAATTTAATGTCTCACTGAAAATTAGCTATGATTCCGTGTACTTGATACCTTCTTCCGATTTTGCCTGAATGAAGGAAAAATTTGTCTTGAAAAGGATTTTACACTTATAAATACCCCCTCTGGCAGAATTCTAAAATTGACGTGTTTAAATTTAAAAGAGAATGGTAGGGAAGGAAATGTTGACAATTCATGTTCACGATAACCACACGAATTATTACTGCCTAATTATTGGTCATTTTGAGCTACATGTACACAACTTTGGGATTGAAAGTCAGAATTCAATCGAGGTAACCTGAATTAATTGAGAAGCGTGAATCTGGCATGAAATAAGGCAGTTAAATTCACGACGGAAAAATTAAGCTTTCTTAGGAGAGAGATGTATAGAATCCAAATTAAGGAACGAGCTCGCGCAGTGACTCAAATTCCGGTTGTATCGATATGCCTTGGCATAGTAAACTAACAAGGGGCCGGCAAGGGGTGATAAATTCAGAAAAATTTGAAACTCGGTAAACATGACACACTCGATGAGACATGCTCACTGAAATTTTCTTAAGTCCGAATGAAAAAAATTTTTTTTTAGTTTTTTCAACTTCAAAATTAAAATTCCTTATGGATTTTAACATGTGATTTTTATGGTTTCACGATACCCCCTCGTCAAAAAATTCAAAAATCTAAAAACTGCGCCAAAAGGGAAACTTAAGAATCTTTAGGCGGTTTCCCTTTAGGCGGTTTCCCTTTAGGCGGTTTCCCTTTTGGCACAGTTTTTAGATTTTTGAATTTTTTGACGAGGGGGGTATCGTGAAACCATAAAAATCACATGTTAAAATTCATAAGGAATTTTAATTTTGAAGTTGAAAAAACTAAAAAAAATTTTTTTTCATTTGGACTTAAGAAAATTTCAGTGAGCATGTCTCATCGAGTGTGTCATGTTTACCGAGTTTCAAATTTGTCTGAATTTATCACCCCTTGCCGGCCCCTTGTAAGTACTAGTACTAAGTAATACTACTACTAGTAGTACTAAGTATTAGTACTAGTGGCATAGTAAACTAAGTACTATCAACGCGGACGCTATTGCAATCTCCAAAGCAATGTACACGTGACCTTAAGTAGGTGCCTCCAGTGTAGCCAGGAAGTCCAACTATAATTAGTAAAACAGGAAATTGCTTTTAGTTAAGATGGTCTTGTCTTTTTATCAGATGAAAACAAAATGATTTCGTTTCTTTAAAAACTTGTATAAATTGAATTTGATACTAACAGGAGTATTTGTGCTTACCCACTTGTATGGCAACGTGTAAAGGACCCGTGGCGGCCATTACCAACCTAACGGTTGAGTTTCCTGCGACATGAGCAGCCTCAACCAGCAATGATTCTGGATATGCTCCATTTCCGGAAAGCACTAGATTCCAAATGGTCCCCATCTAATTATACCAATGCCTAGATCACTGGAAAACTTGACCCAACCTGACACAAAATTGAACCCAGAATAATTAGCTGATGGGATTTAAAGGAGCAATTGAAATTATGACAGGGAGATGAATGAGTTAATCGGCCACAATACCTTATCAATTGGATTTCAAAATTAGAAGGCGCGTGTAGTGGTGCCTTCGATCTGAAAATAAGGAACTGTCCTGGACTTTCCCGGTCAACGAATGGGATACTTGTCTTGAATGTAACCTTGCCTTGGTAGGAGTTAAACCTTGAAGGTCGAAGCTATTTTTATTTCAATGATAATTCAGCTCTAGTCAGAAGTTTGTCATTAAGTCCCCGGACACTATTTATTGAATTAATTCAGGATTTATTCACATCAGCGACCATTATACGCATTAGTTATTCATTTTTTGGAAAACATTTCCGGGAAACGAAATTTTTATTTCTGCAGGTTTTTTTTATGGAAATTCAAAACCCCGGTTTTAGCATATATTAGTATTTATAGACAAATGGATAGCTAAGATTAGTTTAGAGACCTAGAAATTGAATATGTTTACTAAAGGTTTAGTTTGAATAAAATACAATGAAATTTAGCAAGCGAATATAGAAAGACAAATCTCATTACTTCGATTTAAATCCTGCAAGCTGGTTCACTCGTTGGTATGATGATCTAAATCATAAGTAGGATTAGCTTAAATTATTTCCGGACTAATATTTGTATTAAGGTTCAACATAGTGCGCTTGAATTATTATCTGATAAATATGAAAATGTCATGGTGTAGATATAAAAGCTTAGCTTGGCTTCATCATTGTTAGTACGTGTCGTAAAAAGATGAAGTCAAATCAAGTGACATCGGCGCGTGACATTGTTTTTAAAGAATAAATGTATTTTGACAATCGGTACTTTTGCTTCATTCACTTCAACAGCTTAACTATCTAATTCTATCTGAAAATCCTAGTACTCATAAAAGGTATGATTGTAAAATTATCGTGATTCGGTCAGACACCACATGCTTATGAGTAATCTTATCTTTGCGAGATGCTATAAATTATACTATATATTATACTATTATATTAGATTTTTCGGTTAACCATGGTCACTTGTCGAGTTGAAGCCGCCGGTAGACACATTAGATAATCATCCATTCATCACAGAGTATAGTAGAGCACCAATTATGGACTTCTGTGGGACAGAGTTTTGGGTAGCCTATTTTTACGTTATAGAAACATAAAATTAAATAAATCCCAGTGATATAAAAAATTTGCAGGACTCACAGTTGACATGGAATACAACGAATCCTTATTTCACGCCATGCTTCGAAGCGACGGCCTTGACGCTCTCGCCTTTCTTATTTCTTCTAATATTTGGGTTGAGCGACATTCTAAATGTACGAAGATCCAAATTCAAACGGAAAAGTTTCCTGGCTTGTTTCACAACTTTAGCAAGTCTTGGAGCCATCCTGACGCTATCGTTAATAATTTTGCAATTGGCCCAAATTATCCGGTTAAATTCCGAATTGGACTCAACAACTGAAACATTCACAGTTGACTTTCTTTCACCTTCATTACAAATTTTGGGATATGTAAGGGCGTAATTTTAATGACCGCCAATCAACTTTACAAGTTAATTAATCCACGTTTTCAAGGTCCTTACCCTCTGTCTTTCATTTTTGACTCAATATCACATGGTTCGCTCATCTGGAGTTCAATTTTTCTTCTGGTTTGGCACATTACTTACACAAGCCATTCTTTTTCGGACAGCATTTGCAAATTATGGGAATAGAAGCATAGAGGTATACAAAGTATTTCAAATTATATCTTCCGAATTCCGAATTCAGAGTCTGACTTTTACAACTCAACTTTAACAGAGGAAGAATGAGATCGTGTATCTAACCAGGCTCATATCATTTCCCATAATGTGCTTTCGATTCATTCTTGAATTGATAAATGAGGATACTTGTGACGCCAATGGATCAACAGTCCGAATGGGGGTAAGTCCCTTCCGACACTTACGAATTATAGAATATATTTATATATTATATTGGCTGATTTGATATTTTAAGAAACCCAGTCCGGAGAAAACTTCGGTTTTTATTTCCAAGCTCTTATTCTTGTGGTATGATACTTTGGCCTGGACTGGATATCGAAGAACGTTGACCAAAGAAGACCTCTGGGACTTGGACGAAGCAGATACCTCACGATTCCAAGTGAACAATTTTTCAAAGGCTTGGGCTAAAGAAGAAGCGAAGACTGCAAAGTATGTCAATACTAAAAATATAGTGTTAGTGTTAAACTAGTTGAATATTTAGCCAAACCTCGAAGACTGGCAAGAAATCAGTTGCTGGCATTTTGATTCCTATCATCAAATGTTATGGCTTAACCTATGCTGTCGGAATCCTGTTTAAATTTGCGTCTGACATGTTCGTCTTTGTGCAATCAGAAATGTTAAGGTGAGAATATATAACCCTTAAGTATTCGAATTGTGGCTTAAGTATTATTTTATTTGTATTACAGGCTATTGGTCGCCCATGTAACGAATCCCGACATAGAGGAATCGTGGAAAGGCTACTTCTACGCTACAATAATATTCACTACGGCCATAACACAATCAATTCTGAACGCTAGCAGTACCAAACGAGCTCAGCTAGCAGGCATGCGTGTAAAAACTGTTTTGTCCAATGCCGTTTTTCGAAAAGCCCTCGTCATCTCTAACGCTGCCAAGAAAGGTAAGCACAGAAATGAATATATTTTATTCTGTAATAAAGTGTAATTGAATTCTATTCGTTCAGAATCGTCTGTTGGTGAGATGGTAAATTTACAAAGCGTGGACACTCAAAAACTAATGGAGCTACTGCTAATTATGAATGTCACATTTGCGGGCCCGTTTCAAATATTGATTTCCATTGTTCTACTATATAATACACTTGGCCCGTCAATATTTGCCGGAGTAGGGTTACTGGTATTGCTAGTTCCATTGAACATTTGGCTAGTTACGATTGCTCGAAAATATCAAATGGAACAAATGAAGCTTAAGGATCAGCGCCTCAAATTGACTCAGAAGTTATGAGTGGCATCAAAGTTTTGAAAGTAAGAATTGTATTTTACTGGAATAGGAAGTAGAAACTGATGGCTCAATTCTGTGATTTTTATCAGCTCTACGCTTGGGAACCAGCTTATCAAGAACAAATTGAAGCAATCAGGTAGCGAGAGATTGTTTGCTTACGACAAATTGCCAATATCAACGTCATCAGTGGACTCGTATTTCAAACGACGCCGGCCTTTGTAAGAAATTGGATTTATTCACCAATTCAGACTGGAATTATAATGATTTTTTACAGGTTTCACTAGTATCATTCGTAACTTACGTCTTATCCAGTCCTGAGAACATCTTGAACGCCGAGAAAACATTCGTATCCATCAGTTTGTTTAACATTCTTAGATTCCCGATGGTACTGTAAGTTGAATATATAGCTATTACTTAGTATATTACTGCCCGCCAATAGATGTCGCTACATGAGATTGCGTTTGCAGGCTTCCAATGTCGTTCTCAACAGTAATGCAGGCATCCGTCAGCATCAAGAGGCTGAATAAGTATCTAAACATGGAAGAATTGGACAAAAGCGCCGTGACACACGATGACTCTTACAGTACCCTAATTCCTGGCAGATATCGCGCCCTCGAGTATACCGCGCCCTCGCGTATATCGCGCAAATTTTCGAGTTATCTAAGAAATTCTACGTATATCGCGCACCGGCGTATACCGCGCAGTAAAATCTCACCCCGCCCCACCCGTCACGCTGTAATTTCTGTTCAAAACTTCCAGCAAAACTGGCAAATTAAAATTCAGGCGCAATTCTTTCAGAGGAATTCATTTTTGAAAACGGAAATTAAGGTTTAAGGAACTGACATGGAACGAAAAGTCCATCGTATATATCTTATACTGCAAAATTCAAAGTCGAGGTACACTTAAGTCACTGTAATTCAGTAGTCAAAATAGATCAAGAATTTATAAATGAATATTGTTCTTTTAAATGTTTGTGCAAGAGCTGAAATAATTAGAAACAGGAAAGCTGCCCTTGAGTGGAGAGGCAAGCATTTGTGACTGGAAGAAGAAGATTTCCATTCTAACAAGAATAAAAGGGAAGCGGAAGTCTCTAGAAGAGCCACTAGAAGAGATGGTGATTGCGGATGGTTCTGATTCGGACATTGAAAACAACCCAGCTACTGAAAATATGGAAATCGTTCTGGATGAGGACTCCGATGATGAGTTATTGGGTGACTTATTTGACGGGTTTAATGAGCTGGGTATAGACGACTAAAATCCCACACTTTGCCATTGAGACCATTGTAGTTTGTAGTTCGTAAAAAATGTTAAAATGAAACGCGTATAACGCGCCCTGACGTATACCGCGCATCAAAATTTTCAGAGCGAAAAACGTCGTATACCGCGCGCGTTATCTGCCAGGAATATTCTACTTTATGTCGATTTGTTACGACAAATTATAATTTTATATTGTTTGTATAACTTGTAGAAGATCCAATTGTGGTTGAAAACGGAAATTTATCTTGGACGAAAGAAAGTGTAACTCTAAACAATATAAACTTCCGGGTCAAGGAAGGGGAGTTAGTGGCTGTCGTTGGAACCATTGGTACGATTCATATTAATTTTGAATTTGAGTAAGCAGTAACGTCATGCTAATGATTTCCCCAAAAGGTTCTGGAAAAACAAGTCTTCTTTCCTCTCTACTTGGAGATTTAACAAAAATTAGTGGAACTATAAATGCAAAGGTATGTCCACTATTCAGACGATGACTTTTATTTAGCTCTACATATTTAATTCGAAATTTAGGGTGGATTAGCCTACGTTTCTCAATCTGCCTGGATTCAAAATGCAACACTCCGAGACAATATTCTGTTTGGAGACAAACATACACAAGCAAAATACAAGAAGACCATTCACGCATGTGCTCTGGAGGCGGATCTTCAGATGTTATCTTCTGGCGATCAAACAGAAATTGGTGAAAAGGTTGGAAGTTGGAAGTGATCTCATATGTATATACATATTTTTGTAACTGTTAAACATAATTTTGAATTGTTCTTCTAGGGAATGAATTTGAGTGGCGGGCAAAAGCAGAGAGTCGCCCTCGCGCGAGCTGACTACAAAGAAGCTTCGATATATCTTTTCGATGATCCACTTTCTGCTGTTGATTCCCACGTCGGGAAACACATTTTCGAGAATCTGATTGGTCCAACTGGAATGTTGAAAAATAAAACACGCGTCCTTGTCACGCATGCGATTGGTTTCCTTCCACGTGTAGATCGTATCTTCGTGATGAAGAATGGGCGGATAAGCGGATCAGGAACGTATAGAGAACTACTCATGAAACAAGTAAGGGTGAAACGTAGCCATACACTCAAAACTGAGAGACCAGCGCATAAAAATTTTAATATCGCAGGGAGAATTTGCAGAATTCTTATTAACACATTTGGGAGTAGAAGATAATGAAGACATTGATCCAGACAGGCAATCTTTAATTCATGACCTTGAAGAAGTAATCGGAGCAGAAATGGTCCAGCGAAGATCATCGGCAAATAGAGAAAGCATAGTCAGAATGTTGCAAAGATTTCCTTCTAAAGTATGTAAAAACTATATTTGTTAATGTTTCCAAATTTTCATTGATGAACATTTGCAGGATAAATCAGAAACAAAACCAAAAGTGGAAGAAGTGCAACCAGAACCAAAAAAACTAATCGAAGAAGAAATGTCCGCTGAAGGTGGAATACAAATGAGTATTTTCGTGGACTATTTCAAATCTGCTGGAATGTTGATATCTTTAATGGCGCTAGGGTTCTTGGGGATAGCAAATGGTAAACAGAATTAAGTTTAGTCAATTTGTAGGAGTGTTATTTTGAATTTTTGGAACATAGGTCTAATTGCGTTCAGCAATATTTGGCTTTCGAATTGGGCAACTCAGGCCACCAAGGACGAAAAGGAAACTGGGTCAACGCTTCAGGAAACAACTGATCGGTACCTCATCGGGTATGGATTGATAGGAGTGGCCATTGGAATTGCAACTTTAGTTGGCGGTTGGGCATTGGCGATGGTGAGCTTGGCGGCCACGAAAGTATTACACTCTAGTGCGCTGGCGCGTGTTCTGCGATCCCCAATGTCGTATTTTGATACAACACTCATGGGACGCCTCATCAATCGATTTTCTAAAGGTATTACCCTTAGGAAATTATTATTTGTTTGCTTATTAATTTATTATGCACAATCATGTCTATTATATTTGATTTTCTAGACGTCGACACCTTAGACAATATTGTTCCACTGAATCTCCGAATTTTCCTCATTATGTTCTACAGCGTCCTCTACAGTTTCATCGTGATTTCCTATTCGACTCCCATTTTCATTGCATTTATAGTCCCAATAGCCATTTTCTATTTCTTCCTTCAAGTAAGCTCATTAAAATCAGTTTACTCAAACCTCGAAGGAGATACATATAATTTTGTTATTTGAATTTATTTGCAGCGATTTTATACAGCTACCAGCAGACAATTGAAACGGTTAGACGGCGTCACAAGATCGCCTATATATTCCCATTTTGGAGAAACAATTTCCGGCTCCTCAATCATCCGGGCATTTCAACTGGAAGATGATTTTATCAACGAATCAGAGAAACGTATTGATTTGAATCAAAAGTCATTCTTTCCATTTATGTATTCGAGTGTGTAAGTAGATGACGGAATTACTGGCTTTAAACACAATTAATTAACGCCTCCATTACTTTTCAGATGGATATCCATTCGATTGGAATTAATTGGTGTCTTGATTATTCTTTCAACCTGCCTTTTCATTTTGATGTCAAGAACTACAATCGATCCGGGTTCGGCAGGTTTAGCAATTACATATGCCCTTCAAATTACAAGTTTTCTAAACTTGCTGGCTCGTCAAATGTCTGAACTGGAAGCCAACATTGTTTCTGCAGAGAGAGTAGGAGAACTAACACAAACACCGCAAGTAATTTACAAATTGAAATATAAAATAATACGTTTGTGTACAAAAACACATTTTTAGTTTTGAAATTCTACAGGAACCAGCTTGGGAAAAATCTTATCCCAAACCATCGCCGTCTTGGCCTGAACAAGGAAATGTGGTATTTAAAAATTACATGACAAGGTATAGAGAAGGATTGGAATTAGTTCTCAAAGGAATTTCATGCGAGATTCAATCAGGAGAAAAGGTAAAACGTATATTGCCCTAAGCTTTTAAAACACATTTAAATATGTTCTCTTTGAAATTAGATTGGAGTGGTCGGTCGAACAGGCGCAGGCAAAAGTTCGTTGACCTTGGCTTTGTTCCGGCTTATTGAAAGTGCCGATGGAAAAATCTACATTGACGGAATCGACATTTCAACTCTCGGATTGCACGACTTACGAAAGAAAATCACAATCATTCCTCAGGTGGGTGAATATCTAGACCTAGAGTCAAGTTGGATTTCAATTGGATCCAGAAAATATTTTTCACATAAAAACAATTTCAGGATCCCGTACTTTTCTCTGGTACACTTCGCCTTAACCTTGACCCGTTTAATCAGTATTCTGATGAACAAGTATGGCGATCTCTGGAAATGGCTCACTTGAAAACTTATATTGCAACCCTCGGTGACGGGCTGCAGCATAAGGTGGAGGAAGAAGGACAGAATTTTAGGTATGCAATGGTTTTATTAATGGTTTAATGGTTGCAATATGCGTACTATACTTAAGAAGTAATTAAATCGGCGCTGATAATACTATACGTTTTGTAATGTAGTGTAGGGCAAAGGAGTCTAATTTGCCTCGCCCGGGCACTTTTGCGCAAGACCAGGATTTTGGTTTTAGATGAAGCAACTGCCGCGGTGGATTTGGAAACGGATGACCTCATCCAGGCTACAATACGGAAGGAATTTGCAGACTCGACAGTGATCACTATCGCTCATCGATTAAACACAATAATGGACTCAAATCGGTACGTATCGGATACACTTAATTGCTATATTTTTGATATTCTAAATTTCAACCGTGTATGACTTACAGGGTTATGGTACTGGATAAAGGCGAAATCAAAGAATTTGATTCTCCTCAGAATTTACTTGATGATTCGAACACAATATTTTGGGGAATGGCTCATGATGCAAAATTAGTTTGAATAGACTAGCAATTGCTACCTTTAGATTTAATTCAGAATATATTTGTATTTGTGTATTTGCGTAATGCGTATTTAATTCCGGGCTTAACAATAACAATTCTGCTGCAAGTTAGACTGAATGCTTGCCCTCATCTTGTTTCCTAGATTTTCAAATTTAATTCCGGTAACCTCTCGGAATCGGACGCATCACACCTCTCCTGATCAGACAAGGCAATCTTTTGGCGAAAATTGATTTGAACTAACAAGGGAAGTATTTCCGATGCCGGTCGTGTTTCAAAACGCCACCAATACCATTCGATAGACCACTCCCAGTAAGTA
>JAQIWD010001228.1:0-13530 GCA_034694825.1 Anurida granaria
CATTGGACTTCCCCTACATTGGACTTCCCCTACATTGGACTTCCCCTACATTGGACTTCCCGTAGATTGGACTTCCCGTAGATTGGACTTCCCCTACATTGGACTTCCCCTACATTGGACTTCCCGTAGATTGGACTTCCCCTACATTGGACTTCCCGTAGATTGGACTTGAACGCGCCCGCTTTTCTTGTCCCTTGTAGAGCAAATGTTTGTTTTCTTTCCTGACGAGCCGAAGATTGGGATTAAAACAATCAAAACGTATTGCCAGCGGATGCAGGAGGAGAACATTCACAGAGCCATCATAGTTGTCCAGCAAGGAATGACACCGAGTGCTAAGCAGGTAAAGCTGACACTGGATACGTCTCTGACTGGTAGTTGGCGGACATAATGAATTCGTAATCAACTCACACTGAATTCTGTTTCAGTCACTGGTGGATATGGCACCAAAGTATATTCTCGAGCAGTTCCTGGAGTCTGAGCTCCTCATCAACATCACTGAGCATGAGCTCGTGCCGGAGCATGTGGTCATGACCCCAGAAGAGAAACAAGAACTGCTTCAACGATAGTAAGCATTCAAAATCCCAAACGCAATATGGCCCAATTATTCATCATTATTTTGTCTTGTCTCGGCTGATTTTAGCAAATTGAAGGAGAACCAGTTGATGCGGATTCAAGTGGGCGACCCAGTTGCCCGTTATTTTGGACTCAAGCGTGGGCAGGTGTGTTGAGTTTTGTTTTTTAACTGTCAAAATGGCGGCCTGACTTGCTTCCACCCAAACTACCAATAATTCTCTTCTTCGTCTTTCAGGTTGTGAAGATCATTCGACCCTCGGAGACAGCAGGGCGTTACATTTCCTACCGTCTCGTCTGCTAGATTACTCTTTTCTCTTTTATACCCACAAAGTATTTCTGTATTATCCAGAAATTAAGTTCCATATCTTGACAAGTAAACTCAAGCTCCAAAGGTACAGTTTGGTAAGCGTCTTTAATCAATCAAAATAGGACAACGGTTATGGAATAATCATCACTGTGTTTTCCAATAATTCACTCCCAATTTCAGAGCGTAAGTAGTAAAACGAATAATACCGGAGTATAAAAATTAAGTAGCGTCAATAACGGATGACGGATCAAAAGTTTGTCGAGTAATACTCCTCTCACCGCTTCCTCCTGTTCCATCTGTACGCTGGAAGAGAAAATCTATTCGAGAGGTTTCAGAAGACGCGGTCACGGTAACCAACGTCCGTAGCTGGTTTAGCCTGTGCCCCAGGTGGCATCGGACGAGCAGCACCGGGAGCTGCAGCAACCCGCCTTGGCGGTGCCAAGTACTCAAACATTGACTGATTGTGGTGCTGAAGCATGTTACCCAAGTCCATTGGCATGGGATCCGTCCAGAAGAAATCATGGTTGAGGGCCGTGTCCGCATCAACACGTTTCGAAGGGTCAAGGGTAAGGAGCCTATCTAACAGATCACAGGCACAGGTATCCTTCACGTAGTACTTGAGGCGGTCGCGAACCTACATGTTCAAAAATAAGCCTCCGTAAAAATCCAATTTTGTATTGCATAATTTGACAGCCCAAAACTGACCTTGCGTTTCTGTCCCTTTGGGAGCTCCAGTTTGTTGTAGAGATCCAAAGTTTCGACTCCCGGCCAAACTTCTGGAGTGATGGAGCCACAGAGTTGAGTAATGTACTGGATTTGTTGTTGTTCTGTCGAGCCTTGCATTATTGGGGCACGCGTCCACATTTCAGCCATTATGCAACCAGCTACATGACAAATATGTCAATGAGAAAAGCCCATTGGTTAGATAAGCTCGACGAGCAAGCTTACCACCCCACATATCAACAGCAGGCCCATAATTCCGCTCCCCAAGGAGCAATTCCGGGGGCCTGTACCAGAGGGTAACAACGCGATTGGTGTAGCGATTTGGTTGTGCCTTGGTGACACTGTAAGCTCGAGCCAACCCAAAGTCTGCCAATTTCAGCACGCCTTGCTTCGTCAGGAGAACATTGGCTGCTTTCATGTCCCTATGCAAAATCTGTACAAGGAAATATGAAATGTCAGACTGATTGTGATAATTGTGTTAATTAACTAACCTTATTTGTGTGAATGTAGTAAAGGCCATTGAGGAGCTGCTGAATTATTCGCTTGATTTCACCAAGGGAGAATTTGACGTTGACATTGGAAAGAAGACCGGCCAAATCATGATCACAGAAATCAAATACGAGGTAGAATGTGCTCCGGTAAGTGTTGTTAACCATGGGTCGTGTCCGACAAATCTCAATTAAATTCACCACGTTATCGTGTTTGAGCAGCTGGAGAATCTTGAGCTCTCGGAGAGCCGTGATTGGGAATCCTTCCTTTTCATTCTCCATCAGAATCTTCTTCAAGGCCACAATCTTTTTCCCTTGCTTTTGTTTCGCTTTAAAAACCTCCCTAAAATACATGAAATGTGTCATCAAAATTCCTCAACAATCATGCTATAATGTTTACCCAAAAGTTCCTTGACCAATCTTGGAAATCTTTTCGTATTTGGTGACATCATCACAGTATGCAAAGTCAAAATTCTCAATGTAGTGCTGGCGGTCAAGATTTTGAGAATGACAGGCTGAGGTTGCGGAACTGGAGCACATTTTCAGTCCGCCAGTGTCTGACCTGAACTGAGACGTCTTCTAGAAAACAGATTAACAGGCGGGTTTTTTCTCTTTAGGACAAATTTGCTAGTGTGGCGAATATTATTGCGTGAACAACTACTGCGTGAAACACGGCAGCAGTCCGCGTTCACTGCGTGTTATTTATTTATCCTGGCCGTTAGTGTGGCCTAGTTCTTCATTAAGTTAAATCTGTTCCTTTGAATAATTCGGTCACTTACCCAGAAGTCCGTGTCCGTTCCCTTATGGTCTTTCGTACCGTCACCGTGAATGACTTGACGTTCCAACGACAAACTTAATTAGTCGTGGAAGTGAAGAAGTCTAAAAACCGGCCCGGCGGCGGCGACGGCAGCACAAATGGAACTTGTTGCGCGCGTTATCTTCAGTCAGTGTGGAGCTGCCGACGTCTCGCTTCTTTGATTCCCCGGAACGTGATACCGTGATTCGATTGTGTCGTGTTGTGACCGTGACCGTGACCGATTCCGACGTTAAAATTCGAAACCGAAATGAAAGTGAATGAAAACAAGATTCGAAAGTTTATTTTTCAAAGCTCGCTCGAGAACTCAAAATGCAGCTGGCGGGACACGCGGAATCTCTTCTTGTCACTTCTTTTTTTCCTTCTTTTTATTTTTTTTTACCGTGCCCTGCCGTGCCAGCTTGTCTCTCAGTCTCGGGTCGGTCATCCCTCGCTCGGCTCGGTATCATCCGCCGTCGTCAACTCAATCGATATCTTGATTTATTCAATCGCCTCGGCGTGTTGGGTAAGTCGGTGCTTTTCGGTCTCTTGTATTTGCAGCAAACGCTTTGAACATGATGTTCAGTAGTACTTGCGTTATAATTTATCCTTGTCCGTTTCCAATAGTATCAGCTGAATGTCAGACACAGAGTCACTACCTTCTGGTTGGGAGAAACGAGTAAGCAGATCCAGCGGTAAGGCCAACGAAGAAGTACGGCTGTTTACACACTTGGTGCTTTTTGGAGTGACTTGGGTTTGATCAGTTGTCATTTATCCTATACAGGTCAAGCGTACTACTTGAACATGTTCACCAAGGAGAGTCAATGGGATGCACCCAGAAAGCCCGCTCAACCCGTCCCCGAGTCCGGCCCAGCTTCAGTTGTAGCAAGTCATCTCCTCGTGAAGCATCGTGACTCCCGCAGAGCTTCCTCATGGCGTGAGGAGAAAATCACGAGAAGCCAGGACGAGGCATTGGCCCTCCTCCAGGGCTACAGATCTCAGATCGTGAATGGAGAAAAATCCTTTGGAGAAATGGCAGCCACTTACTCCGACTGTTCTTCCGCTAAACGTGGTGGGGATTTGGGAGAATTTGGTCGTGGGCAAATGCAGAAGCCATTCGAAGAGGCGACCTTTGCTCTCACGGTTGGAGAGATGTCAGGTCCGATATTTACTGATTCCGGAGTCCACATTATCCTCCGAACGGGATGAACTGACGCAAACATCGCATGGATATTATCCAGGGTTCTTCCACCACCAACAAAGTTGATCGAAAAGGGATTTACATTTGTAAAATGTGATTTATTGATGTAAAGGTGTCATGATTTCCTAATTCTCTTGTAAAACACTCGACGCAGTTCAATGTCATACCTTTGATAATACTGGGGCTGACCATTTTCTTTTCATTCTACTCTACATGTCATTGCGTCATTCCTCGATTGTCATCTAAAATAATATTCTGTAACCAATCAAGTTCTGTCGTCAGATGCTTCAAATTGACATTAAATTCATTTCATCGTTTACCATTAATCGAGTTAATACAAAGTTTAGTATTGCACGGACGGTAAGAGATTGAAATAGTTGAATTCGATTCTTAGTTTTTGCAAGTAATTGTGTCAGGGGTAAGTGGCGGTGAGCAGGTTGACTCTTTTGGAATCATTACTTTTCCTTTGGTTTGAATTTAAGGGACAACGAATTCACGCAGAAACGTTCTCCGGTAGGCTGAGGACCATCGTCAAATACGTGTCCCAAGTGTGCATCACACTAATAGAAGGGGAAAATCAATTATTTCCATTAGACCACGACCAATATTAAAGCAGCACTACTTACATTTTTGCAAACGACCTCGACGCGTCGCATTCCGCGGGAATCGTCAACCTTCCGACCAACTCCTGTCCCGTCCGTCCCAGTCGCTTCAGCAGATTTTAATGCTTCGTAGAATGAAGGCCAACCGGAACCAGAGTCGTATTTGGCCTTGGAACTAGAGAATCATAAGAACACATTTTGCGATCAAGTCTAAGAACTTTTGAATCCACACGGATAGACGTCTCTTACCTAAACAATTCCGCCCCGCAACAAACGCAGGTATAGACTCCATTGTTATCATGCTTGTAATATTTTCCAGAGAAGGGCTAGAAGAGAAAGCAAGACTGGAGTTTATTTCCTGATAAAACTGCAGTCGGAAATTGACAGTGGTTGACCTTACAGGCTCAGTCCCGCGCTCCCTTGCAACATGGTATTCATCCTCGGTTAGTTTTGACCGCCATTTCTCATCGGCATCAGTACTCATATAATTTGAAGGTCCTCCGGCACACGAATTAGCACCTCCAGCTCTCGAGCAAGGATTCTCACCAGCCATTTCCTTTCCTAAAATCAATGTCTGGTATAAATTATTTGACCTTGATCTTCACAATGCCCTCTAAGCTCAGAATTTACTGACCCCAAATTATTTTTGGGTGGGTTAACAATATCCGATTTAACGGCAACCAACATCGTCGCAGAGTGCTAAACATGTCTGGTCAAGCACCAAGCACTGTCACCCTACCCTGACCTTCACCGAAACATTCAGAATTAAGTTTTACCTTTATCTTGTGAACAAAATGACCCCATTCACAAATTCACAATAAATAGCACACAAAAGCGAGTAAAGTTGGCGCGTGAGGAAGTTCTTTACCTTAATTCACTTGGAAAATTGTAGAAACAATGAAATTAACGAATAAATTGAATCAATTAGTGGGGCACAATTGTTGACCACTTCTAAACCACCTGATCCACTATTCATTGCACTGTTGACCTTGTATCACTTTCACTTTTATGCAAATTAATTATAATCTTTCAGCTTTGATTTTCAACAGGTCATAAAAACGCGCGAAATTCACATATTCGAAGTCTACGACAGAAAAAAAACGACGTCAATCGGTTGATTCCGTTTTTTCGAAGGAATCGAAGGAAAAGAAACCAACAAAAACAAACAATTAATTGTTTTGTTTTGCATTGTAATTTGCATAATGGCGGACGAAGATGAGGTAGAAAGCTTTGAGATCACGGACTATGATCTGGCGACAGAGTTCAATCCAGGGAGATTTAGAAAGAAACAAAGCAAGCGCTCAGCAACTTATGGTAAGTTAACCGATTTAAGGATTTGTCGTTCCAACTTCCAATTTGTAGCCTTCTGTCATAAATAATGAATTTTGTTTCTTGAATTTCACAGGAGTTTTTGCCCCCGACAGTGATGACGAAGGTGGAGGTCGCCCCGGTTTTGGCAGAAAACCTCAGGAACGGGCAAGCTACTCGACCGGAATATCTTTTATTTCTGCTGGAATTCACAAACCAGCTGAGACACCAAAGGAGGTCGAGAAAGGGGATCAAGGTGAAGGTGCTGGAGAAGGCGAACCGAAATCATCCGACAGTTCAAGGTATTTTCTGACTCATGAGATCATTACGATAAAAAATATAATTGAAACCTAAAAGTGTTCTCGTTGTTTTTCTGCAGTGAGGAAGAGTTCCAGGTTCTGCCGAAATCCTTTGGGAGGGGTAGAGCTCACCAGGAAATGGGCGAGATCGCGGGACTTCGGCGGTCGCATGGAAGCGTGAAAGGGAAAGCTGGAGCATACGGAATCGGAGAAAGACTGGCGTTGAAAATGGGGTACCAACCTGGAAAGGGATTGGGAAAGAATCTTCAAGGAATTGCAGCTCCAATTGAGGCTTCGGTTAGGAAGGGGAGAGGGGCCATTGGAGCATACGGAAAAGAAGCAAAAGTGCAACCCTCTGAAATTCCCTTTGGGGCACCAGCAGATGCTACACCTCAAGCAAAGAAAATTACGCGAGAACAGAAATGGCAAAAGTTTAGGGATGTTAACGCAGCGTCTTCTTCCAAGAAAGAGAAGGATACTGTGGAGTATCGGTACATTACTGCAGATGAGGTCCTGGAGCAAAGGCAACTTCATGTGCGCTCTGACGCTGGGTAAGGTCTCACTGTTTTCTTTCTGACATCCACTCATCCACTCATAAATTCATAATAATGAACGTTTACTTCTAAAATCCTCAGGCACTTGGCGAAAACAAAAGTTATTGACATGACTGGTTCTGAAACGAGGATACTGAGTGGCTATCATGCAATTTCCGGGCAGAGGAGACCCGAAGATGAATGGGAGGACTCCAAAAGGGCTGAAAAACTGAGGCAGCAAAAAAGTGTCTTTGACATGCCCGAGTTGATCCACAATGTCAACTTGCTCCTTGATTCTTGCGAACAGGTAAATCCACCGAGTCCTACCTCACCACTGCTACATAATTTATAGTGTAATCTAAAGTTATGTCGCCTTTACTAGAATATTTTGAAGAACGACAAAAAGGCAAAGTATGCTTCCGATCGCCAAGTGGCCGTGAAACAAGAAGAAACCAGACTGGCTCGAATTGTCGAACAAGAAGAGAAGGAAATCCGAAGTCTTGAGGAGCTGATCCGGGAAATAAAATTTTTGTACGAGAATGAAAACGGGAATTTGGAAACTATTTTTTTGACTTTGGGAAGACTGAAGGTACGTTCCGAAATTCTGAAATTCTTTGGTTATTCTTGCATTCAGTTTTCTTAATGGGTTTCTTCTTTTGCAGCGTGATCATGAAGATAATTGGGAAATGGATCAACTCTACACACTCGTACCTGCGCTAGTAGTCCCTAAGCTAAAGTATCAGCTCAGCAGTATCAATCTCCTCTCTGCGTCCAGGGAAGTGTACAATTTATTCACTGATTGGCGGAGTCTCCTTGTTGGCCATCAAGAAACATTTGACACGATTATCTGGGAGGGATGGATGCCTGCATTTCGTGTAGCCTTTGGGTAAGCAAAGCAGAGTGCAAGAGAGGTCAATTTATAACTCATATTGTATGTAAGATAAGCCTCCTGGTGGTAATTTGTTATGTAGGTACTGGAACGTGAAAGATGCCGACACGATGTTAAGTCTGGTGGAAACTTGGAAATCTATTTTACCGGCTTGGATCTTCCAAAACATTCTGGAGCAAATGATTCTACCTAAAATTAACGAAGGAGTGGAATCGTGGGATCCCCTATCCGACAATATACCGATCCACGCCTGGATTCATCCATGGCTTTCTATCCTTGGTATGGAAGATATCCTCATTGCATGATTCTGAATTAACCATTAATTTAACATTTAATTTTCATTTCGTAGGTTCAAGACTGGAGATAGTTTACCCAACCATCAGAAGAAAGCTTTCAAATGCATTGATCCACTGGCATCCGAGTGATGTCTCAGGGAAACAGATTCTCACCCCATGGGTTACAGTCTTTAGCCCTGGGTCCATGGATGCTTTCCTTCTGAAGAATATTATTCCAAAACTACAAGTAGCCTTGCAGCAGCTTATCATCAATCCAAATCAACAAGTATTAGGTAACTTATCTGAAACAGAAACTATTTGCGGTCACTAGAATATTTCTGACATGAAATTTTTTTTTATTTTTTTTATTTATATATTTAGATCAATGGAGGTGGGTAATGGAGTGGCAAGACTTGATTCCAATGAAGGCGATCGTCACATTGCTCGAAACATTTTTCTTCCCCAAATGGCATCAGTTTCTCATTACATGGTTGAATCAGAGACCGAACTTTGAGGAAGTTTTTCGTTGGTACACTTGGTGGAGAGGGATGATCCCGGAAACCTTCATGAGAGATCCTGTTGTCACAGGTTAGTTACATTCCTACAATTTAATTCTACTTTAGACGTCAGGTGGAAAATTGTTACATTTTGTCTCCTCCCCGGTCCAGATAACATCCAAAAGGCTTTGCAAATGATTAATGCCGCAGTTCAAGCACCAGGACAAGTCATGGACTACAGCTACATCCTTCGTCTAGGACAACCAGTGATGGGAATACCCCAGGCTCACCCCCAACTTCCAATGATGACCGCCCAAGTCATGGCTGATGCCATGCGTCTAACTGCACAAGTCCCGAATGGATTCCGAGACTTGGTGCAAATGAAGTGTGAGGAGATGGGTCTCCTGTTTATCCCAATTCCCCATCGATACTATGAAGGGAAGCAAGTTTACAAGTGTGGGAACGCCCTCATTTACATTTCAGCCAATGTCATTTACATTCATAAGGATGGGCTATGGACTCCTACCTCTCTCCAACAAATGATCAACTACGCAGCGTCCTGAATTCTAAGAATTCGAAATAGCGGAACCCCTTAATTAAGGACCATTGCGTGTACGAAAGTTCAGACTAATAACTAGATTTTACTGGAACTGGTTAGTTTTGCGTAATTAATTTATAGTAAACTCTCAGACGTTAATCGATCTACAAATGTAATAATGGGAATGGGATTGATTAGCATATCGTCTGGGTCAGGAGAGTTCCGCTTACTGTCGAGGTCGTACATTATTGTACAAAGTTTCTCTTCAGGCGGCATCTGGGTTTAGGTCTTAATTTCCTGGGGTGAATTTTCCGAAGGAATATCCAATATTGAGACGCTCTCCGAAATTGTAAACGCTGTAAGGGAGGAGTAAAGAATCGTGAATGAAAGTGTTGCAATCGACTATGCATGTGAGTCACTGGAATTGGAATCAATGGAAGTTGACTCTGACTCACCTCTGTCCACCGGTTGTCACCTCCAGCAAAACAATTCCCACGGTTTGGAATGGGGCGAACTCTGGATCCATTCTGCTCTCGATGACAACTGAACGGAATTCCCGTCCCGAAACTTCCTCTTTGAAAAGGTTAACTTCCTCTGGAGTCCAAGCATCTCCGGCAACCACTGGAAAATATAATAATAACCAATAATGAGCACACAACATTCCTACCAAGCTGGATTGGGATTCCACGTGCTGGCTTACTCTGCAGAGACGCGTGAAAAGCCTGCATTGGCAACTTGCAAAAAAGTTTTCGAAGTTGTCGGAGATTCTTGACAGGAGTATTCCATAAGCCTCCGTCATCGCATAATTGCACGCAAACTGAACCATCCGCATTCAAAGCTTTCACCATGACTCTAAAACATACGAAGCTGGGATGTGTATTCCCGAATTCTGAGTTACGGTACGAGATTCATGCGACTGCTTACCGGTGCCAGGTTCCATCAGTCTCTGAGAATACAACATAGTGACCACCAGCGACAAGATCTCCAATTCGAAGACACGGGACGCTGCCGTTGTTCTCATTGTACCAGTAGTTGAGTTTGGACTGCATGGTGTTGAAAGGACTCGGAATGCTTCCACTCGGTTTGATCTAAGACAGAAATTCCTCATAAATGTGAATGCTTCTAATGTTTCTGATGGAAAATGGCTGCGATTATTTACGAAAAAGTTGTCCGGGGCAATGATATGATCCAATTTGACAGAACGAATGAGCGGCTGAATGACTGGCATCGGGATTGGATGCGATTTCGGATCCTCCATGTCGAGTTCATCAACGGAAGTGTCACCATTCGATGCTTCTTCCTCAAATTCAACTGCATTCATTGTCAAATTACAATTTGGTGACGCACACACGGAAGCTTTTTCAGTTTCCAGATCTTACCAACTCCTTCATCATCGCCATTGCCAGCACTTCCAAATCTTTGGACGAGATACCCGGCGCCCGCTTGAACATTCTCTGACAGTAGCATAAACGTCAACTCTTGGTAATTCTGAAAACGAAAGTCTAAAAATGCCGGAATAAACTCAAGAATTCTGAAAACTTACACGCCCAGAACTTCGCGTTGATGAAATTCCATGTTCGATGCTGGCCATGGGTGCTGACGACGAGCGCGGAGCGGGAATCAGTCCTGCTACAGCCACAAAGCTTTCTCCTGGAGTTTCTCCAGTTCCTGTTCCTGGTGAACTCAACGACGTTGACCTACCTCCACGACCGCGACCTCGACCTGCCATTATTTCACTAACAACTTTTAAACTTTTTGAATCTTGAGTCAATTGGAGTGAATCGAAAAGTGTGTCGTCTCCGTGTCCTCTGATCTTGCAATGAAAAAGCTGAACCGAGGAAAGGAAAAGGAAGGTAGCTTCCCTGGCGAACGTATTTGTTTTGCTCCTTTCCTTTTTTCTCTACCTTTGTCGTCCAGGTTATTTTTAATCGTGCAAATTCCTTATCCTCCAGAACAAAACTTCCAGCAGGTACGAGAGTTGGGGAAACCATGCTCTGGACAATGCAAATGTCAGGACAAACAACCAATAAGAAATTACCATAAACATTAACACAGGGACCTAACGCACTGAATTGTGAAAACCGAAGCAAAAAATCCAGCACAAAAGTTACATTAGCATACACTGTTCCACCGAAATGACCTGACTTCTAACCTACTTTACAGAAACAACACAAGTTTCCAATACATAAGTTTACATTGCACGTCTTTAAAGTTTCAATTAATGTTGAGTTGCTGAGTGTGTTTATTCAATAGGTTCCAGTTAATTAAAAAAAGCGAGCTTAATCAACTAAAAGTCATACAGTTAAAAATGCACCGATAAATTCAGACACATTATTGTTATTCCTTGACTGAATTTGTTACCTAAAATTCGCACTGACATTATTAAATTAACACGTCATGATAAACGGCGTCACAGGAATTTGAAATAGTTGCAAAGTTGGCGTCTAACCACTTTTAGCACGAGAGGAATTGACAAATTGTTAGACTATAATAATCATCAATCTATTTGGCACGGGTAGGAGTGAAATTGTATAATGAGATTCATTGTTCATTAATACGTTATTGGAAACGTTTCCATCAAACTCTTTTTATCGAGGAGAGTTTTTTAATACTGAAGGAGCAGGGCATGAAATGGCAGTTACGTTGAGGAAGTTATACCTTGAAGACGAGTACTTGATAGTCATGGCAAAGGTAGAGCTGATTCGCTACACCGATAAAACATCCTCGGCAGCTTCGTTGAACTGTGAATTTTAGCTAACATGAATATACTGGAATCCTTCATGTTTTATTAAAACCATTTCGTGGCTTACCAAATCCGGGGACGTATTTGTTGTTCCTCAAGGCGCGTCCAACATAAACTGCGGAAATTACATTATAACAATACTGTAAGATTCTGTTCAGCATGCAATGAACTGTAGTTCTGAATTCTTTACCATCCTCCAGATCAGGACTTTGCCCAGAGTGATACGAATTTTCCGGAATGTCTCCCCAACTTGCATCCAACCACTCGTAGGTACCAGGAACAGCGACCAGGACCTGCAAGACAATTCAAAAGGGAACATGTCGGGGAGGATGAACTTGCAAGAAAACCGTAAATTTTAGCATTCACCTCATAATACCACTTCTTTTGACATCCATGCCAGTAGACATACGCCCCTCTTTCAGCCGCAATTAGTCGGCCCAAAATGAGTCTTGTACCTTGGTAAGCTCGAGCGACGAAGACCGGCTCTCCTGCAGAATACCCAGCAACAACGGCATTTTGTAGCGGGTATTGACCATTTTTGCACTTGACCCAACTAGCAACTTGGAATTCACCAGACTCTGATGAAGAGATACTCTCATAGTCATCCGTATCTTCCCCTTCTTCACTTTCATCAATAAGTGGCGTACGCTGCTGAATTGGTGAAGCAAGAACAGCGCCAGGACTGTCGAATTAAAATTGGAAATATGAGTATTATTAAGATGGATCCTCTACAAATGTAGCCTGATTTACCGAGCTGGACAATTTTGAACGTGCTGTCGAAAGTCTTCTCCTTTAATTATTTCACGGCAGCCACGGTCCTTGTAACGGCAGTAAAACTTGGCGTTATTTACCAATGACTCCAAAAGATAATTCCGACCACCAGAATAATCCCCTTTGCACAAGGCGCATTTTTTCAGTTTCGAGCGACAAGTAGCACATACTGAGTGCCCGCTGTTGCAGTTGAAAATTGGAGGGTAAAAGACTTCGGTACAAACGGTGCACTCAAGGGTCTTTAGAATTTCCTGAGATGACGGGAGTTCCGACAGTTCGCCAAATTCGCTAGAAATTAGAGGACAGACTTAAGTATCGACCTAACGTTCTTCAGTAAATTGCAATCTTAATTCTAATCAATGATATCGCTTACATTGCAGTGATGGCGGCCTCAGAGTTGGAAGGAATGCTGAGCACTGAAGAATCACCAGATTCAAGAATGTTAACTTCCGGTTGACGACGGATGAGAGGTCGTAAAACATTGAAGCTGAAGAAGCTGGAAGTAGACGTGGATGGAGTACTCCTGAAGCTGAACATTCTTGCCTTCGAAGCAGGTCTCCAAGTAAAAAAATATGGATGACTGATCACAAAAATGATCTACAAGGACACTTTCCAGACACGGACTAAACAATACATCAGAAAACAATTAGATGGATTTTTGATTACTTTTTTTTTTTTTAGATTACCTTGTGTCCTGTTGTCGGGGCAGTCCTTTCAGATTTTAGATGAAATTGTCAATTATGCCGAAGCCGATATTGTGCGGCTCATTTCTTAAAACGAATTGATTGAAAGCATGGCGTGTCACTGGAGTGCAAAATTAGTGGTTCTCCCCATTCCAGGTTGGGAGATCAAAACATTTGTTTTGGCGATGATGATAATCTTATTCGGCTGAATAGTGGGAGGAGCAGAAAACATGAGTTTTGAGAAAGGGACTTATTGGGGAGAAACATTAGCATTGTTCCTTATGTCCCTTTTTTTTCACACTTCGTT
>JAQIWD010001229.1:0-13525 GCA_034694825.1 Anurida granaria
TAAGGTCTGCCGGTTATTTACTCCACATCCTGGGGCAAAATCCTCCTTTCTCCAGCGTTTAGGGTGACGACGGTGACGGTGACGACGTTGATGAAAAGTAAAAGTAATTAGTCCACGCAGGACGACGACGACGGGTAGATAAAGAGAACCTTCACTTCTGAGTTTTCTTTGTAATTAATTAATTGCTTTGTTACACTTTGTTACAAAGTTTACTTAACTGTCACTCATTTTCTTTCACTAATCTGAACTGACAACACTTGCTGTCAAGTGTCACTGCGTAATTTACTAATGACGAGACCTAAATGAGGCGGGTGGGCGACTAGCTCTAGCGGTGTCGGCGACCGTAGCAGTTTAGCTGAGCACTGGTCGTCGCTCGTCGCTGCATTTCAAAAGTTAAGTTCTGAATCTTTTGAAAGGCAAAGTTCGCGCACATATTACGCGCTGCAGGGTCATGTCGCCACGTTCCACAACATCCAGTCTGGCGACCGTTTCCCCCCGCCCGGACTGCAACGAATTGCGCTTTTACCAACGTTGCCTGACGCCAGCCATACGCTCAGAGGATACGGTTGGTTGGTTGGCCGCTTTTCATTTAACAAGCGCCAGACTTTCTCCAACTTTGCTTGCAGAATTGACCTTTGACCTTTAAAAATGTAAACTTACCCTTAATTTCATCTGGACTTGCAGATTTTGGCACAAGGGCGGTTTCTGAAAATTAAACAAAAATCTCATTAGAAAGTTCTCCCCGTTCGATGGATAAGTTCCATGTGACGCTTTTACTTTCTCCAGACAAAGTTTGGAAATATCATTCCAGTAACGTGTCCCTTGTCACCACGCCACGTTCTTAAAGTTTCCACACCTAAAATGTAATGGAGCGTCCAATAGGTTTACTTACCAGTTTTGACCCCAAGCGTAAAGTGGACGATGGTAATCTCATCGTAGTTGAGACGGGAAGCGTCACAATGGGCCACGGCCATTCTCCGCCCTCCGCCCGCTTCTGGAGCCTCCAGGTGCGTCAAGCCCGCATTTCTTTTCCCCTGCCCAAGTAATTAAGAACCGGAAATTAAATTAACTTCATTTCCTTCCTTGTTCCCCAAAAACCTCACTCAACCCATTAACCCTGGAACATGGAACATTGCATTCAATTATAACACTGACGCACTCCCATCCAGCGCCAGCGATTGTGGAACTGGGAAAGGGACAAGAGAAAATTCCATGATCGATTCTCTCATCTCTCCTCTCTTTGTCAATCTCCGAGATGAAAGCACTTTCTCTTCATTTACTTTCCCTTTGAAGTATCCTTCCCTCTTTGACCTACTTTCACCCCCCAGCCTAAAGAGTATGGAGGTCAAAGGTTATCATCACTCTTTCCTAGGCTGCCCCAATACAAATCCATATGGCACACCCCAAATATCTTACTTAACAAACCAACACTTTACAAACCTTCGCGTCAACGATGACCCTTGATAAGATAACCAACACTGAAAATCATTGAGTAAAATTGTAATTTTTAGGTGGCTATTAATCGAAATTCTGATATCTTTTCGGAATTTGACAGAAAGTCTAAAATCTATGTTTTGAAATTAGAGAAAGATGCGTGCGGATTTTAGTCAATTTTTTAAATTCTGGTTCAATAATTTTAGGATTTCGGGAAGTCGTCCTCCCTTGTGCAACCACTTCTGCTGACTCTGACTGAGCCCTCTTGTGCCCCGCCCCTAGTGTCAATTGTTGTTTTACGAAAAGTGGGTAGAGGTAGAGCCTTTCCGCGGAGGAAGTTTTGGTTAGCAAACAGGCTAACGGCACTCTGGAGAAAGCTGGAGAAAGGTAGACGACGCGGTGGTGGTGGTGGTGGTGGTGGTGGTGAAGGGGAGGAGAAAATTTATTTTTAAAAAGTTTGACTTTCTCCCTAGGAATCCTCCTGACTCAGATCCCCCTTCTCCTCATCCCAAAGTTATTTGCAAAGGAAAGTGAAACTTTCACCTTTTTCTGCTCCACCAACCAAAAGAAGTAGAACTTAGGTGGATCGACAGCAAAATTTTGTTATTATTATAATGTCCCCCCTACTCAAACTAAAAATTGAATTCAAATTATCATGGATTCCAGCACCCCACTCTCCAGCAGGAATGCGTGGGGATAGGAAAGTCCTCCTGGAAATAGATTTTCCTTCTAGGGCTTCCTTAACCCAGGAGGCAAGACCGGGTGAAGGGTCGTCAGGGCAGGGAGGGCGGCGTGTGTCTCCAGTGGAGACCCTCACCGTGCGTCACACTTCATCCTCCAGAAAACAAATCTCCGGAGAATCCCAACTTCCCTCACACATGCACACGTCTTTTCTCCAGCAAGGCATGGAGTCTCCAGCACCCGCTCCAGCTCTTCCTCCAGACAACAGGAAATGAGGTTCAATGAAGAAAAATGAAGGAGAAGACTTAGAGGAGTAGTCAAAGCATTCACGAAATGGAGCTCTAATTTCATTTTTATTTATACAGAATTCTTTGATTTGACAAAGAGCCTTCCAGTAACACAACCACGAGTAAGCAGTAGCTTTCTCCAGGTCACAGAAGGGCAAAGAAATCAGGCAGGTACGGTATCCTAGCAACAGTAAATCAGGGCCAGGGGCTTCATAATCCTCCTTTTGAATACCTGCCATAATAACTCCTCACCTTTCCCCTTACAAATTCGAAACGTGGGCTTTCTCACACGCCCCATAACTTTCTCCAGTCCCCCCCCCCCCCACCGCTTTCTTAGGGTGCGGAGTGCTGGAGGAGACCGGAAGGGTAGAAAGTATCAGAAGTGTCCCTCCGTCCTATGCAGTTACTACGACCATAAATTGTTCTTGGGAAATATGAAAGGTAACCTCTGCACCTTTCTCACCTGGTGGTTCATCTGGGTTCACAAGGTAGGAAGTGAGACTAATAATTCCTTATTGATTTTCCCCTTTTTGACTCTGGTAGGATGGATGGGAGGATTAGGAAGACAAGACGTCGTCGTGTTCTTGTGCCCCACCACCAATGCCGCCGCTACGACCACCACCATCCAACCGTCGTCGTCCTTGTCTCCTTTCTCTAACTCAATTCTGTGGTGACACAACAGACAAAAGAAAGCAACTTTCTCCAGAACCAAGCTTCCCACGACGGTACTTTCTCCAGCGGTAGTCCTGGAGAAAGTAGAGGAAGAACCAAGAACCATCAAGTCATCCGCACCACGCCAAATTAAACACTCACACGAGCACTACACTCCTCCGCCTCCCTCTTTAAACACAAAGGAATCCAATTCGAAATTCCCATTTTGAATTGAAGGGGGATAAACAATGGTTCCATGGTCATAGTTGTGGCAAGAGGCGTCCGTCCAGTTCTAGCGTTCTGGAACTGACGCACGGTTCCTGAGATATTCACACTTTCTAGTGCAGTTTTAACAGCCTGACCCTTTGGTCCGTTTCAGGTGGGGAGGAAGAAGTAGCGGACGCTGGAAGGGGGTTCTGGAAGGGGGGCGCTGCAGCAAAAACTCTGGAGTGACGTTTGTTGGAAAGCGTTGACTTTGAGATTTTGACTTTCTGGGATGGAGTGCTAAGAATCTCTACTTTTTCTTTTTAGTGGAATCAGATTAGAAAATTCTGAAAGGGAAAGTTCTACTTTCTCCAGTCCGGGTCCTAAAAGAGAAAGTAAAGTTGACTTGACAGGGATTGGAAAGGGGAAGATTGAGGGAACGTAATGAGAAATGGCAGAATTGTGAATAATAAAAGGAAGACTGGGAGGATTGGATTGAAGCCTGGAAGTTCGTACCCCTGGATGGAAAAGGAGCCCTGGAAAAACTAGAAAGCATATGGGGGAAAGTATAGACAAAGTAATTCCGAAACTTTAAAAGAAGGTGGGTGAATTACCATTTACAGTCCCATTAAATCACTTCCTGCTGCCTTCTTTGCCCATCTTTTTTACCTATCCCCTCCTGCTGGTACGTTCCTTTCTTCCCCTTCCCTTTTCCCTTCCCATCCATTCCCTTTCATTCATCATCTCCTTCTCATCCAATCCCAATCACTTCACCAAAAATTACATTTTCAAATTACATCTTTCAAAATTTTGATGGAGATAAATTACAAGACGAAGGAAACGACATACACAGGTGGAGCCAGGAGGCAGGAGAAAGTCGGGAAAATTCCAATTACCACCCTACTTTTTTCCAATCATTTTTTTAGAACCAACAGCAGCGAGCAGCCCAAACAGGAGCCTAAAACGTAAGCCTGCCCCCACGACCAAGCAACCGAAAATGAGTGAGTGACCCAATAATCAGGGAAGATGATGAGAAATGTACGATTTCTTCCTTTATAACACTAATTTCTGCTTTCTTTTCCTAAATTTCCCAAGTCCTCCCCCTTCTTTCATCACCACCCCGTCACGGTACTTTTTCTTCCTCAAATCATCCCATTTTTAACAAAGTTTGTAGCCTGCGTGCCCCACCACCGTCTCCATCGGCCGCGGTGAAAGGGAAGAAAGTGAATTTGTCATGACGTCGCAAAAGCCCCAGGACCACCACCACTTTCAGTTCCACTTTCTCCCTTCCACTCCACCGCCTCCCAAAAGTCAACTTTTCGAGATGAAAAAAAAAATCAACTCGCTCGCTCTCCTTCCTACCTGAGAATAATCAAACGGGAAAGCCGATTAGGACAAGGGAAAAGACCTCACGCCTCAAAAAAAAAACTAGCTGGCACTGCTAGATTTTTCGGCTTTCCAGTCCCATTTCTCTCAGGGTTTCGACCTTTTGACTCCTAATGACGTGACGTCTCCCTTCTGCCCAGATTAACAAATTAAGAAAATAGAAAGAGCCAGGAGAAACTCATTAGGAAGAGCAAGGAAACCAGTGGTGGGGAAGGGGAAAGAGCTAGCGGCGAAGCCACGGTGGGGCCATGGTGGCTCAAGCCCGGCCTGATCTCTAGTGGCCATCATGGCCAGGCGGAAAGCCTTCTGCCCAGCTTTCTTCCTATTAGAAGTGGACGATGGTCTTTGATGCTCCCCTGTCACGCACCCACCTTCCCCTGCCTTCTCAATTAAGCAAAGGGGAAGTGGGGGCATAAATATTTTAGACAATTTAGAAGACATAAATCCCCATCTCCCCAGCAGAGAGCAGAGAATGAATAGAGGGACACACGCCAAGGATTGACGGGGGAGTGACTGGGAATTAGGCACTGCGCTGACACAGGAACTGTGTAACAACCCAACGGCGTATCTAGCAAAAGAACAAATGAAATTATTGGGTGGCGTTCGAGCCCTTACCTGACAGTGTCCTCAGTTCATAATTAACTCGGGCTGGAATGCGGTGAATTGGTTCCTTATGCTCCGATGGATATCCTGGACTCTCTGGAATTTTTCAGCGTGCAACGATGCGGTGATGTCAGTACTAAGCGGCGGGTGTCCTATTGCGCCAGAAGTGAGGAGAGGAACCGTGCCCGTCCGTCCATAGCCGTCGAGAGCTACTGACTGGAGAGCGGTGCGAGGCTGCGGCCGCTGCCGTGAGCCGCTGTCGTGAGCAAGCGGACAAGGCCTAAAGAACAACCCCGGAAAATCAATGTCTCCACTTTAACTTTCTGAGCTTGGGGAAAGTGAACGTTTAGGAGGAAAGCGAAAGGAGACCGTGCCGTAAGAGACCCACCGCCGCAGCGATGCCGCTGGAGCAAGGAAGGGTAGAGGAAGCTTCTGTCTTACCTTCTGCTCCACCTTTATCCAACTGACGTCAAGGAAGACCTAGTTCTGAGCCACATATTCTCAACTGTCCCCTCGTCACCACAATACACTCATAAATCAATCAATCATAAATCAATCAATCATAAATCAGAATCAGGGGACTTCAATCCACACTTTTCCAGCTATAAATTTATGATGGCGCTTCGAACAGCGCCAAACTCAAAATCAGCGTCTTTTTCAACGCTTAAATTTTTTGTGGACAATGTTCCCAACCTTTTCTTGGCCAATGTTCCCCGAAATTTAAATAAAGTGAAAGCATTTTCTTTGAAAATTATTCCTAATTTTTTTGTATAAATTCAAACTTTTGTTTGCCACTTTCTCGGAAACTTTCACCAGCGAAAGCGAAAACGGAAGCCAAATAACTACCTGGTGAACCTGGGGTGTAGCGCTGGAATAGCACTGGAGTTTATGGAGAAAGTTTACCGCCCAGGTATCTCCCCATCTATTTTTCAGTCCAAGACAGGCAGCGTCCTGTATCGCTTTCTGTCCGAATTAAAACCATCCTTGGTAAGTTTGTTTGCTGGAACAGGAATGATTCAGAGGCCTCTTGCTTTCTCCAGCGTAAGTGCGTTCCGAGAGTGGCACGAGAGTGGCGGCGGTGGGCTGGAACGGTGGCAGTGGCATTTTTTGACTCTCGGGCATAAAAGGGGATACAGGAGAAAATTTTCCACGAAATCGCTGCGCCGTCGCCCTTTCCCTGATTTCACTTCCATTCCGCCTTCCCTCTAGGTCTCCCCGCAGTATCTCCAGAGTTTTCCGTCACAAAACAACCCTCCTTCGCATACCCCCTTTTGGAAATTACCACCACCGTTAATCAAACTTAATTAATCAAGATTAACCAATCTACGCTCAAATCAAGTGCCCTCCCTCCTAATTATTGTGTAAGTGTGTGGTGTACTTGTAACAGTGAACGTGACGACGACTGATGAGACACTTCCTTACGCTTCACCTCTTACTTTTTCTGGGTGTGGAATTTTATTGCTGAAACAGTTGGGTGCAGAAGGCAACAGAAGTGAACAGAATCAAACAGAAGGGGAAAGGTAAGTCTGAAATACTTTCACTTACGCTTGCTACCCAACCCAGCGACGGCGACAGCAGCGTAGCAGTTTCTTGCATGTGTCCATTTCCATTAAGTTTCTTACTCCTCCCCGAATTCCCCGAGTGGCGAGTGTCATGAAATCAGGACAAATTGGTTTCTAGACGTTCCTCGCCACGTCATGAGCTGGAGACTGTGACTCCAGTGCACTGAGCGGGGCTACGCTTTCAACCCCTGCCTGGCCTGTGGATTATTGATTCCACGTGAGCTGAATTAAGAGTAAGAGTAGGTAGGATTTAGAGAAGAGGCACCGTTGGCAGGCACCGTGCGCTCGGGTGGGCTCTGAGTCGCACAAAAGGACTTTCTCCTCTGGAATTTCTCAGATTCCAGAGAGATGAAAAGGATTGTCGATTAAAGTGCTCGCTGCTCGAGTTGGTGGAGGTGAAGGATTCCTTTGTGTCACCTTCTAACCGGTGGTGGTGGTGCTTGGGAGAACGGTGAACCGTTGCTGGTAGGACCAGGAAGGGTAGGTTTGTTATTCATGGAGATTAGTTTAGGACACGGAGGGAGGGGAGGAGGACATAAATAATTGAAGGAGACAAAGGCTAATCTCTGGTGACACTTGGTCATAGCCTGGACCATAGTTATGCCCACCAGATATCCTCCATCTAAAATTCTTCATCTTCCAGCATGAATTCTCCAGTAACTGGAGTCCAGTTCCACTCGATCTTCCAAGTTTGGTCGTGGGTTGTATAAAGATAAGCTTCCCTTGAGCCACTTCTTGATTGATATCACTCCACAATTGTCTTCTCAAATTTACGTCAATTCATTCAGACTTTGACTGCAGACAGGACAGGACAAGAGAAGACAAGGCGAGACAAGTAACCAAACCAGAATCCACGCAGAGGGCAGACAGAGGGTGAAGAAGACAAGAACATCTTCCTATTGTTATTTCTGCGTTCTTATGATTGATTCAAGGTAACTCAACTAATTACTTTATTCCCAGCGCCAGCAATCATTACTACTAAGCTCAAGGTGGGAATGTGTAATTGCAATTGCAATTTCCAAACGTTGAGTCATTCAGCGTCATTTAGAGAACACAGGGAAGTTGAAAGCTACAATGGATTCATGTCTGAGCAACTTTAATTGGTTTAAGTGGTTAGGGGATTGAAAATTGTCAAAGTTCACTCCAGCTCTGTTCAAAATAGATTGACAACTCAGCTCAGGCAAGACGTGTTGAAAGAATGGCGGTAGTTAATCGCCCAATATGGTTGATGTGTAGTTCTTGTTTTGTTTGTCCAGTGAACTTGAGTCTTTGATTAAATGGGAGGTCACGGAATCACATTAGGAGGGTCCACTATCATCCAAAACTCTTCTGGAATCTCACTTGGCCGACTCTGGATGCATAGAATCATCAAAAAATTACACGGAAAATGGTTCGACTGCCGCCACAGTTCCCAGTGGAGAGACAGTGGGGCCGGAAGTGAAGCTTTTAAGATCTTAAGTGGGGTACGACCACCGCCTGTTCCTAAATGTGGTTAATCCTTGGCGTGGATGGATGGGACTCCTAAGGTTAATCTGCATGTGAGAAGAGGCTCATTAGGCTAATTACCCTTCTACAATTTCATCTCATTGGGATTCTACTACCACCACCTCCCTCCACTGTTTTCGTCTGGTCGTGCGGAGTAGTTTGCGTTCCATTCTGTTTTCTCTAGGTTCATGCAAGGGAGACTGTTCCTTACGTTTCCTTTCCCTTCCAGAGTAGTGAAGTTGTGGAGAAAGTTGGTTTACCGTAGTTTTCTCGGTAGATGAAAGTGAAGTGGCTGGAAAGGGGGAGGGGGTTGGTTGGGTACGGACAGGATCGATGAAGGAGGGAGTCTTTAGTATCTCCATGACTCACCCTACCCACCGTCGTCTTACTACAGCTCCATTCAATCCAAAACCCAAATCCAGATGAATCAAGTCCCGTTACGCTGCTCCTCCTATCATCAACTTCCGCCTCAGCTTAAGCCCAAGGAGACAAGTTAAGCTCCGAACGCTTAACAGCCTAAGATGCCCAAATGTCAACAGAATCATTTGCTGTCAGGTAAACGCGTTACGTACAACAGCTAAGCGTCTCCCAGCACAATGTGCGAAGCCAACACAATCCGACACTAGCTGGGAAAAGGAGATCAAAATGGGATTTGGGTATACAGGGATCAGCTTGTGTCTTGTCATGTAGCAGCTTGTTCTTCTCCTGCTATGAATAATTTGGTCACACCTGATTTCAGTAAATGTAATTTGGTCCTTGGTGGACGTTCACCCCAAGGATGATTCTTCCTTCGTAGATCCCATTTCCCTTGATCATCTCTTCTCGTCCCAGGTGTGCTTCCTTCCATTGTTGTGCTGGTGTAAATTTGTACGAAGGAGGGAGAGATTCCTATGCTAGGCAGCTAGGCTCGTCGTTTAGGATTCCTATCCTACGGCACTTATGAAACCTTATGAAACCATCCCAAGAGATTTGGGCCAGGGAAGTTCCCCCCTTCTTCCTTTTCCTTTATACCAGAAGGAGAAAGAGCATGAGAGTCCCTGATACCCGGGTAAGAGTCAGACGGAGGATTCATAACACCACCAGTCAAGAGACAACCGACAGAGAACAACCCATCATCAGTTGAATCACTTTCCGGCTGCCTCCAGAACCGTGCTCGTGCTACAGATCCCCGTCTCTGACTTCTACAAGTGTGGTTTCCAATTTGCTAATTGATTTGTGTCCATGAAGGAAAGTGTGATAGGGGAAGGGAGGATCCCTTGGGAGTCTGAGGACGAAGACCCGTCTGGACCTCGGGCAGCCTATGCCAAGGCTTTTGCTAAACAAAATATACATTTTGAAAAAGGTAGATTCCGTTCTAAGATTCTAGCAACAGCGCTCTAAGATTTTAGAACTTTAGCTTGCTTTAGCTTTAGCTTGATGAGCAGTCCTTTCGCTGTCCTTGATCTCCTGCTCTCCTTTACTAACGACCGAGGACTCAATTGGACTCGGTCTCAGGTCCTCGTCGTTGGTGGAATGACATTGTGGATTAGATTTATGGGGTACCGTGTATTCCGTGGGCGAAGTTTGTTTCAGAGCCAAGCTCACCGTTGCCAAATAACTCACCTTCAAAGCGACAGAAAGACAGGGAAGCAGGAGCCAATTTCCGAATTCAAGGAATTCCCGATACCCGTATTTGGTTGGCTGACAAAACCGTGCCTGAAAATGCGTGTCGGGGAAAACCGCTTTTATGAGTTCTTAGATGAAGAGAGGTGTTGATGAAAAGTTATTATGAGAAAATGATGCCAAAGTTAATGGGTTTGAGCCCTAATGGACTCGGTGAAAGCGAAAGCCGTTGGATTCGATGACAGGGGGTGGGAAAATGGAGGTGAGGATGTTAGGAGGCTGAAAGTTAATTGCGCTTTGTGCATGGAGCAGCAGCGTCTCGGCGTGAGTAATGAAATGATGACGGAGGAACGAAAATGGGAACCAATTAAGGAGACGCTGTGGAATTTAAATGGGAACCTCTAATCTTCCAGGGGCTGGAAAACAATGGAATTTACAGCTGATTGTTTTTTTTTGTATTCCAGCCATCCAGTCTTTGGATGCTTTGAACGAGCAACTCATCGACTTTGTCTTTTCACCCAACACTGCTGGAGAGGCTCTTCAGTTTTCAGTCCGAAATCATGGAGAGGCCGAGGATCCAATCAAGGCTGCGATCAATTTGATGCGTAAACTCCTCCTGGACGCACAAAGCAAGTTTCGGAAAATGGTGGAAGAGAATAAAGCACTCGGCGGAAGACTAGACTCAGACTTGGCCTCGGCCAATCAACAAATGACGCTCCTGCGACATGAATTAAGCGACACTTCAAGGCGCGTCTCCCAACTGAGCTCCCCACCTTCGTCACCTTCGACCATCTCAACTGCGGATGGAGGGGGCAGGGCCAATGGACATCTCACTACTGATAGCAGTCGACTCACTCCTAATGGAACCCCTCTCAACAATTGTCTTCCAGGTGAGGTCAAAACGGAAATGTGCAGATAGAAAGTCGACAAGAGACATAAACTGGGCTCCGTTTCCTGGAAATTAAAGATGAGAAATTTAATACTCTGTCTGGCGTTGACATTTCGAAAAGAGTTTCGCTTTCAATTTTGACTTCCGTCTGAGGAGAGATCAAAACAAGATTCAATTTGAGACTCAAGTTTCTAACTTTCCTTTTCTTTTTTTATTATTTTTAGATGAAGAAGATGAGATTGATGGAAGGGTCGTGGATGCCTGGAGCCAAGAAGAACTGAGATTGGAGTACCAGCAACTACGACTTGAGAATCAGAAATTGAAAAAGGAACGACGCAACACTCCTGAACTCCAACATGCAAAGGAAGCTCTCTCTGGTAAACTTACGCTTCATATCCACGCTTCCAATTAAAACCCCTAAACAGCTCGCCTAATTAATTCCTACGTTCTGTATAAGTTTCTAATTATTCCCCATGGTCCCCTCCTCTTTCCAGCCCTCAAAGGAGACCGGAAGCGCCTTAAAGCTGAAAAGTTTGAGCTCCTAAATCAAATGAAGGAACTCTACGCAACGCTTGAGGAGAAGGAAAAGGAACTACGAGATTTTATTCGAAACTATGAACAGGTAGGAACAAATTGGGGCCTGGAAAGGTGGGGAGTTGATTAATCAATTATTGAAATAATTCGAATTCCAGAGGATGGGGGAGAGTGAGGCGACGCAGTTACGACTAGTGACGGAGCGTGACGAAGCCGAGCGGGAACGGTGGACCATCCTGAGACATGCTCGGGATGAAGCTGAACGTGGAATCTCATTGGCTACCCAGCTAAATTTGAGAGAAACACAAGTTCAGCAACTCCAAGAAGAGCTTCATGAAGTGAGTCACTTTTTCGGTAGCGCAGCGCTATCAGCGCAAAGCTCAGCTTGAACTCAATAACTTTGACACTTGTTCTGTAACAGGCCAAGCGTCACTTGTCCCAGTATGGAATTTACGCTGAGCCTGATCGATCTGCAAGTAGTACAAATGCGACGTCTCATTACTCAATTGTATCCTCCCTCACCGCCTATGCCACGCTTGGGGATAACAATCACTCTAGGAGCTCGGCAGACTCTGGCGTACGCCTTAGCTCGGATCGCGACTCTTCAGCGAATCATGGAGGGGTTGGAGCTTCCGGCGGCGCTTCTGCGGCTGGAAATTTGTCGGATTCTCCCAACGAAGGTAAATGAAGGTCAAAGGAGCCATTTGCGAACTGTTTCATGTTTCCTTTTATGTCCTCTAGGAGCAAGTTTGGACTTGTGCGGTGACGGGTCAGGCGGGGAGGATTCAATGTCCGTTATATCCACGGCCACGCTGCCCCAAATGTTTGCCCAGCCCAGAGACAGTCCCATCACGTTTGCCTCCCTCACGCGGTCGCTAGATGCCGGGAATCTTTCACGCTCCGCTGAGCAGTTGCTCCAGGCCGAAGCGGAAGCGAGGAGGAGAAGTGGACGACGGAATAATGGAGCCGAATCATTGAGTCGTGGCTCTACAGGAGCAAAAGGAGCATGGGGAAGTATTTCTCGCGTCTTTGCTCGAAATAAACAGCGGAGGAACCTTGATCCTTCTGTATACGACGGTAATCTAACTATTCTATATTCATGCAAAGTCAAGTGTCCTAGGTCATCGGACGTTTTTTTCTGGTTCCAGCTATGCACGGCGGTGGTCAGCGATCCAGTTGGTCCCCACAAGGGTCAGTTCCCCAGAGTCCACTGACAGAACAGGAAAGTTACGGGGATAAACTTCGAGCACTGGAGGAAGCAGCGACGCTCCCGATGGAATTAGTAAGTAGAACCAAAATGACCATATTGAGATTCTGATTCTCCATCCACAATTTTCTGTTATGAATGCAGTGGCGTGCAAGCATGGTGCAGGCCTGGGTGGAAGTTTCTCTCGGAATGCCACAATATGGAACTCGCTGCGGGGACAACGTCAAGAGTGGGAAGCTTCTATTGGAACTGACGGATGCGGATTTAGAGGTAGTGCGTCGCTTCTCCAGTTGTAATTTGAATAAAAACTAAAGTGTTTCTTCTAAAGTCTGAATTAGGAATTTCCCATCCACTTCACCGGAAGAAGCTGAGACTCGCAATTGAGGAGCATCGGAATCCAGCACTCGTTCGTTTCCCCTGTATTGTTGAACTCTCACATGTCTGGGTCAGTTCAGAATGGCTTCCGGATATCGGCCTTCCACAGGTACAACACCTGCGACTGCTTAAACATTCTCAAGGCAAATTATAGCGTTGATATTTATTTGCCTTCCCTCAGTACGCGGAGAATTTCGCTGGAGCGTTAGTGGACGCAAGACTTCTGGAGCACCTGAGTAAGAAAGACTTGGAAAAATACCTGGGGGTCACAAGGAAGTTCCATTTGGCAGCGATTGCCCATGGTGTTCATCTACTCCGCATGGTCGCTTACGACAGGCAGGTAAGGAATCCGACCCTAAGATAAAATGAGTGACCAAGTCGCAACTTGCGCTTCCACCTGATCAGTTTCTCTTTGGCTACATTTTCAGCACCTTGCGGAAAGGCGGCGACAATGCGAAGGCGATCCTCTAGTGTGGACCAATCACCATTTCCTACAGTGGGCTAGATCGATTGACCTCAACGAATACGCTGAGAACCTCAAAGGTAATGTGAAACACTAGAAACTTTTCATGGAAAAACGGTGATAATACAAGATGCTTTTTGTTTTAGGGAGCGGCGTGCACGG
>JAQIWD010001230.1:0-13520 GCA_034694825.1 Anurida granaria
ATTTTGCAGGAGACATGAATTTTTTTAACAATGAACGTTACAAGATTCGTTGATGGGAAATATTAATTGACTTAATTAATTATTATTATTCGTAAATTAATTTATTGCAGTAAGGTCATTAACCTTTTTTTTTCTTATTACTGGATTTCTTCTGACTATTATTACCTAATCGAAATGTCTCTTCGTTTTCTGTGAGTTAGTATTGCTCTCTGTTCATTGGTTGTTGGTGATTTTTAGGTTGACATAAGTAATCTTCTGATTTGACCTGGTCCACGTAAACCCATGATATTACAACTTAATGACTACGCTGTCTGACTAGAAAGGAAAACTAGGATGACCAGAAAATTGTTGTTGACAAGCGCCATTTTGTACGTACAGTTACGTTTAAGCGTCTTTACCTATTTTTGTGTCTAATTTCAAAATTTTTGTCTTCTTAAAAAAAGCTGGCAACAAAAACGGCTAGCAAAGTGTTTGTCAAAAGCGATGAGATTCATGTTACTTATTCAAAGTTTGAGCATAAGGATGACGAAGAAATAGAATTTGAATTTCAATGGACGCTCGCCCATAATGCCAAAATGTGCCGTCAAAATATGGAATTTTTTCTAAACTTTACGGAAATGCAGAACTATTTTGTAGAAATGTCCCCCAAATCCCCGTTTCATCAGTCGTGTATTGCTATGAATTTTACTGCGTTGTGACATGTGGGCGTTGTTGGTAAGTTTTCATGGTTTTCAAGCGCTGTGGACGCTGCTAGAAGAATCTTCGTCCTCCAGCTCCCCATCCCCCGACTCCTTGAAACAAGCGCTGTCGTAATGTTTGTTCAAGTACGATTTCAGCGCAAAGGACTTGTGACACCGTTTGCAGGAGTAGTTCTTGGCTGCCGAGTGGGTCTGCATGTGAGCACGGAGGTTGGAGCGATCCGCAAAGGTTTTCCCACAGTTGGAACAGGAATAAGGTTTTTCTCCAGTATGGCTCCTTAGATGTCCCTGGAGAAGCCATGGACGGCTAAACCCCTTCCCACAGACGTCACACTTGTGGACCAAATTGTGAGTTAGGAGATGCATCGAAAGCGCTGGCATACTGACATAGGCTTTCCCGCAAGTTGGACATCTCCGGGCATTCTGGGAGTCCAGACTTCGGTGGGTTTGTTTATGCCTGGACAAGTTAGAGCTCGTCGCATAGTGCTTCCCGCATTCAGAACAAGTGAATCGGGGCTTCCGGGATCCACCAGCGCTGCAATCGCTGTCTTCCTCCAATTCCGAAATCTCATCGTCGTCCGTCGTCGAATGGGACCGACGGCGGCGGCGACGGGATTTGACCGTAGGATTCTTCCGCTCCTGCTTTCTTTTCCCTGAGTGCTTTAGATGGGAGTTCTTAGCGTCCTTGCCTCGACGAAATTGACGTAGACTAATCCGTCGCCGGGAATCCACAACAATCAGATCTTCAAACGAGTATTCGACCCCAGAAATATTTTCTTCCTGTCCATCCCCCTCCAATGGATCCTCATTTCCTTACGTTTCAAAAAAGTTAACAGGTGAGCACAAAATTACAATTTTGAATGAAAATCGGTTGAGGTTGACCTCACCTGGGCAAACATTTTCAGCGTCTGAGGAATATTCGGAAGTGGATGGGGTGAGTGGCGTTGAGTCGGACGAAGGTTTGAGGTCATTCCGGCTTGTACCGATGGAATGGTCGGTTGAAGGGTCAGATGAAATGAGGAGCGTAAATGTTGGTGGTGGGTCTTGACTGTCTGATGATGACAAGAGTGGGGATTCGGTGGGTGTGAGGGGTGGGTAATAATAAGTGGCTGTGGGTGGGATTGCTTGGATTAAGGAAATGAACGTGGGTTTCGGTGGCGGTGGGAGTGACCGAGAGAGTTCCAGTAAGTCTTCAGCGATTTCCCTCTCCTCCGGCGTCCGAATTCGGTCTACGGCTGCAATCCCTGGGTAATTAGCCACAGGATTCATTTTCGTTTCCAGGAAATTCGTCCCCTCCTCAGCTTCTGGAAAGAAAATTGGAGAATTAATCAGTCAAGAACAGCTAGCTGAACTTTATTTTCTTCGTTTTCATTTTTCTGGAAATTTTTTTACTCGCTGAGAATTTCTTCTGCAAAATTCTAGGGTAAGTGACCCATGTCAAAATGTGTAAAATAATAAAAAACATAATGTTTTCCTAATTTGCCATTTTCAACTTGGGAGTCATTTAGGGGTCGTCATTTTTAATTTTGCTGTTCATCGATTTCCAGTTTAAACCTTGCAGAGTACACGACGACAGGAGGGGATGTAGAAACTTTTAATGATGCAAAATCAATTCAATCGACATGGGACCCATGGGACTTTGTAATTGCATTCTTCTAAACAACTCAGCCCTTCAAAATAAACTGATGAGATGATACACACATTCTTGTGGGTTTTAAAGTTCAATTCGAATTGCTTACTTTTCAGTTTCTGAATTTTTACCAAAGTCAAGTGCTCCGTTAGAATCCTGTCACCACTGAAGCGTTCGAATCTGACCTTCCTGCCAACGGATAGAAATGGGATCGTCAGAGCGTACGACAGAGAAAGCGTACAATGACGTAGGCTTGAAATAATTGAATTTTAAGCTCGGGGACATGACACATGAATGCCGCCACAGCTCCACTGCGACATTTTTTTAATTCTTTGCATTTCCAGTTGAAGTACGTGATTCTCGCACTCCGGAATATCATAAAGTTCCTCAATGGGAAGGATGCAGTCAAGGTCCGCTTCCTAGACAGTTACTGGAACCCGGTTGTGATTGACACCCTACGACATGAGGAACGAGTTGGGATGACTGGCGTGAAGGTCAACCTTGTCAAGCAGGAACGTCTCGACCCCTTCCTGGCCCAATTTCCACAAGCCATCACCTCAATGGGTCTCCATCAATTCTCAAACTTCCACATTTTCCCACAGGCACCGACAACTGCTAATTCATGCCTCCAATTTGGCACAATCCATGGACCATGGCTTCGATTTGTCACAATCCACGTCCCGGCCACGTGGAATTTGAACTTCGACGTCGTAAAGTTGTTTCTAAATCAGTGCCCTGCCATTGAGAAACTCACGTTCCAGGGGACATTCAGTGAAGCAGCTTTCGAAGCAGCGAATGACCTTGGAGTGCTTCCTAATCTGGTGGAGCTGGAAATCCATCGAATTTGGACTCCGCAATTTGACCAATTCCTCAAAGAGATCCTGACCAAAGCCCCTAAACTTCGTTGGATTTCAATTACCATCGACATGTGGGACCATTGGAACCCACAGACACTCGATGCGTACCTTCGCCCCTCCCAGCATCTTATGTTGGTGGATTTGGACGTGCGCTATGCCAGCAGCGCAGTCTTCAGGGAACTTCCAGAAATGGACATCAAGGTCGCTCGGAATTTGTCAGTCGAACACGTCGGTGGAGACGTTACGCTCGGAAACGGGGAAGTTGTGGCGTTCAACGATTGGTTGGGTCGACAAGTCACTCTCCAGTCCCTCACCTTCCGTCGGGACATTTGGTGGGAAGGGAGTTTCACGCTTCCATTCCGGTTTCCACCAGTCACATCCATCCGAAAACTGGACCTCGAATACTCCATGGAATCCCCAATCCGCTCCACCCAAGTTCCAAACTTGGAAACGGTGACTCTGTTTTGCTTACCAATGGGGAATCCTTTTGACCCGGAGACTGAGTTTCCACAAGTTAAATGCTTGACTCTTTGGCTTCATTCTACGCACCCTGGTGGATGGAATTTCCAGTTTCCCAACTTGATGACACTGAACGTCGCTGTGTTAGCCGGGACACTGGAAATCTTAAGGGGCTACCTGGGTCAATTTCCGAACATTGTCAAGCTCATCCTGGAGTTTGGTGCAAACAATCTGAACCAGCGGGATACTTATTGGGACTATTTCACTGGAGGGATTCGCCCAATCATGGACAGGGGCACGGGCGTGGAAGATCTCCAGACAAGAATTCCACCAATCGGAGAGCAGGAAATTCTCCCACTTCAACTCGTCCCAGGTGAGACCGACAGTGGTGGATGACCTCGCAGGATTTTGGTTTACGCATTCTATATTTTTGGCAGGGTTGAAATCCCTGGAACTCCGAAGCACCCCAGAAATTGTCGCCTTTGCCGTGATCAACTTAACTGCGGTTGGAAGGATCCGAAACCTTGAACTCCGGATGACGCTGGACAAGGACGCCTCCGCAAATGAGGTCAACAACTTCATTGAGATCCTCCAGCAGCATCACAGTGAAGTCTGGATTTCCAGATATGTCGTCCCACTTCCGTTGGAAACATGAACCAAAATGTTAATCCCCAAAAACAAAAATTCTCTGAAGAGGTAAGACGTGAATCATCATGAGTAAGAAGTTGATACCTCAATTGTCAAAAATTGACATAAAAATGCTTTGTTGTGGAGTGCTGATATCCCCAATTATTGTGGTCCTCTGTAGACTTTTGGTTAAGTGGAACGGTAAATATTTACTTTCTCCAAAAGTACACACCCAGCCCAGTCGGCTTTCTCTTCGAAACCCGCCCTAGCCGCAAGAGTAAACAACTTCAAATAATGAGGAGGAGGATGATGGGATGACATCTCCAGAAACTATTTTTAGACCTTCAGATCTGATTGATTCATCAACCCACCGCACATAGACGAGGAATGAAAGGAAAGTAGCGAAAACCTCATTTTAATTGAAAAGAAAGTTCAGACTAAATGGCAATTATCCTCATTCAGTTACAAGGGCAGGAGAAGCGCCCACTTCTACGTCCACGCCTACAAAACCTACGCTTCCTCCTTCCAGCCCCGGTTTTCCCCCAGTAACTTTCCGTAAAAGCATTTAATGAAACCGTGGCGTGTTCACCTGTGATTCCTTGTAAGATAAGTAAGGTTTACCTGTTATTATTCGTTGGTCAGAGGGGTCATTAGGTGGAGTAGCAGCGTCAGAATTCATGACGGTGGCCCAGTCATCGGATACTCCAAAGTACTTGGCTTTCTTGACCAGATAGCATCTGGGCATTGTGCTAACGTTGGGTATTGCTTGCGTCCTCGCCGGTTTGTTTCTATTGCCTTGGGTTGCTTTACAAGAACTTACGCCTATTATTTCATTCAGTTCATTATAGCTACGAGATTTCAGAATTCAGTCAATTTCTTTCGTTGTGATGAAGTCGGCACAGGAAATGCTTAAAAGGTCATCGGTTTACCTGGAAAAATGAGTAAGTTAGTAATTCGTGGCGTCGGACTTCTAAAACTGTTGGTATTGCCCAGCCCAAAAAATAATGTGTAAGTACTTACTTTCTCCTCTGTGTTCTAACGTTGAAGGAGTAGGAGGAGCCACCTGTTAATGGGGAATCCCGGTTCACATCTTCCTTCTTCCTACTTTCTTTCGTTTACTTGGACATTTGAACCTCACCGTTCACCCTTGCCAAGCCACTGTGAGTAAATCCGAGTCAACCGACTAATCAACCTCCATCCAGTGCCCTGACCCCGTCGAAATCCCTGCAGTTGAATCTTTGTTATGAACCCGAGCAGCTGCTCCTGAATGATGGAAAGGACTCGACGGTGTGAATAAAAGAAGGGGACTGAGACTGAGGGCGAGAGGGGGGAAGCGTTAGCTTCCCATCAGATCCGAATTCCGGAATCGGATCTTTCGTTGACCTGCAAAGGTGCGCAGCCGTTTCCCTTTCACTGCATGAGGGGGGAAGGAATCGATAAAGCCGAGGGGAAGGAATATGTCAGTGGCGGGGAATCCGCCCTGCGACGTTGTCATCCCCGAATACTCCGATTCTCGATGCAGGGGCCACTGCGTTTCTGCTGGCTGATGCTTGTGTATAGCCAACTACGTAACGTGTGGCACCATTTCGTTCCATTCGTCTCACGCGTTCAACCCCACTTTCTCCAAATCCTTTACTGACCATCGCCATCGAGAAAGGTCAATGAAAATAATAGGAACAAAAGCAACAACCAGTTTCAGGTACAGATTCTACCGCTGCCAAGAATAAAACATGGGTGAAATGAATGAAATATGAACGTACAAGACCGGAGCCCTAGCAGTCCCAAGACAATTAAAAGAGTAACCTTTTGTTTCAAAATGACTGCGGCTTAGACTGAATTTAGGTTCAAACGCTTCAATGAGGAAGCTATTTCCAGAGAATTTCCCATTTTTTCAATGAAGAGTAAAATGTGATGGGAAGAAAGGTTGGAAAGTGAATTTCGATTCCAGCTGCATTGAAAGAAATTTCCTCTTTTGCAATCAAGGGAATGGGGACGCGGAAAGAATAATAATCCGGGCACTCACATCTCCTCACATCCCCTTAATCAACAGCTACTGCCGCGGCGGCTTTGGAGAGACAGACGCTTTTCCTAACGATCACGGGAGGAAAACAATAGAAAGAGGAAATGAGACAATGGGAAATTGGGAAGCTGGGAATAAAAACAAGTGGCATTCTCCTGACTTCCTCCTTGGCATCCTTTCACTTGATCCTCCGCATTCTCCTGGAATGTTGTTTGCGCATTCAACACGGCTCAGTTCCAGCACCAGAGTTAGCTTGCTGTCCTCTAGAATCCTCCAGAATTTATCTGGAATACTCCAACTACCAGCTTCCCCCGCATGGGAGCATCACAGTCCCACTCTCCAGAACCAAACTTTCTCCATGCATCCTTTCCTTTTCCTTTTTCCCAAAGCAATTCCCCACCTCCCAGCAGCGTTTTTGTGTCCAGTAATTTAGCCTCGGGTCATTTTCACTATCCAATCAGAGTCTCCTTGTAAAGTGTCCAAAATCCAGGAATGTCCAGAGAAACAGCAGATGGCATGGAAGATATGAGGTTCGTTAGCTTCCGTGAACCCTCAATTTTAAAATTGTTTCAAAATAATTTGTTTGAATGGATTTTCAGCGTAGCCAAAGGGGGATTGTCGCTGGAAAAGTAAGGAAAGGGGCAAGGAGACAAGGCTTGGTGGAGTGAATGGGACCACTGGTGACTTTCACTGTTGAGTTGTTTCGTTTTAAAGAATGGTGGCGGAGAGAGGAGAATGGAATGAGGTTATAGCGTTGCAATTTATGTCTTTCATCTCTGGACGTTTTTATGATATAAAACATAACCGGGGGTGGGCCAGGGGGGCGGTGGGGAAGATGGAACTGACACTCTAAAAATGAAAAGAGAAAGTCGAGGCGAAAGAGTAATTTGAGTTTGGGCCATAAAACCAAGCTGCTCTCATCCACCTCTTCGTCTCTATTCCTTCGCTTCGAGCCGCCGTTGCCACCGTGGCAAAAAAGAAAACTCATCTCGGCCGCGGCGGTGGCACCCTGAAGATCCCATCAAGAAGGATCCTCGCCACTTTCCTTTTACAGCACCTTCCGCTGTTCTTCCTCATCTGCCCTCCCTCAACAATCTCATAGAAAACAAAAGGAAAACTTTCGATAAATCTCCCCTAAAACTTTCTTCTTAAGCTTTGTTTATAAATTTTTTGCTCAACAGGTTATTACATCCGAGTATCTACAGGGGAAACAAAAACTTCCTGCTGGAAAAACAAAAATCCACGCTAAACCACCACCATCAGCAAATTCCTTCCGCTTTTGCACAATTGTGAACCCTGCTCCAGCGATTGCTTCAAAAATGAGTAAATTCATAAATTCCCAGTTAAAACTTTCACCGCAACGCCAACAGCGCCAGTTTCCGCACTACTGGAATCCAATTGAATGGAAAGGACGGTGGGGAGCTTTATAGCGTCAGCAGAAAATGGCCCACAACATCTTGATTCTGTCGCCATTTTCGGTGCTGGAGCCCATGGATTCTTTGGAATCCGCCACACCTGGTGATCTCCCGGTCGTCGTTTTGAACCAGGAAAGAGAGCCTCATACAAATGGGAAATTACCGAAGCGGTCATTGTCGGTGTGGTTCGAAGTGTCACGAGCCCTCCGTGGCGTAGAAAATAAACGGGATTTGTTATGGCTTGGTAGGGGAAGGGATCAGGGATCTTCAAAAGCGCTCAACGAAAACGCGCGTCACGGGGTTGGATTTGGGAAAATTATTTTAGTCAAATCCAAAACCGTGAAATGTGCACAAAAATTAACCTTTGCTCTTAAATTTAACCATGGTTTGCTTCCTTTCTCCGGGGGGAGGGGAGGGGATTTCTGGGTTTTGCTCACCAAGGTAGGTAGGTATGACCCACGGAGTGTGAAATGGGGAAAGAGAGTTATAAAAGGGAAAGTTGTGAAAGGTTTGGTTGTTGGAAGGCTAGAATTGCCATAACTTAACTTTTCTACCTGTTACCTCTCCCCAGGGAAAACCAAACAAAACTATTCCCCCCCCCCCCCCTCTCCCTCCCTTTTGTCCGTCTTCTTAATCCAAATGTTGACTTTCTCCGGGGTTTTAGGTGCCACGGTCCGACCTGGTACCCACTGAAATCTTCAAACCCACCCTCCCCCCTCCCTCCAAACAAAACTTTCATTTCCTGAATTATAAGTCAAAAGTCAACCCGGAGAAAATCTGGATTAATGAAAAGAAAGACCTGAACATGAAACTTGGGCGTATTGACATTCAATTAAGCTCCACATGAGTCTCCCCGCCTATAATTACCCCCTGCCCATGCACCCGGACCAGGGTAGAAAGGGAGACTTAATTTCACCAAACATCGGATAAGATCAGGCTCTGGAGCAAAGTCAAGTAATTAAACATCAACGACTTCCAGCTGGACTAGAAACTTCCGTAGTCCATTTTCCAGCACTCAATAAAATGGGACACGGCACAGCAGCTAGGCAGGTAGGCCGCTCTCCAAGAAATCTGGAAATAAGCAATGGGTTCAATTCATGGGGGGGGGGGGGCAAAATTAATGGATTATCCTAAATTAATCCTGGTAAGTAATTCCACCCTTTACGGAATCCAATCAACCCCTTGATTTTGTAATGGCCAAATTGTAGGGTTGAAGTTCTCCAATTTGAAAGAAAATGTTGGGTTGAGTTTATGGAATTGTTTTTCCAAATTAAATTTGGAGGTCTTCCCTTCCCCCCTTATCCAGGATTCCAGGATCAAACAAAAGGGGAATGGTGGCCATAACCTCTCGATTGATTCAATTGTGTTGGAATGAATCATTCCAAATTAGGAACCCTCGAAACAAGGACTGCTGAAAGGGGAAAATGGCGGTGGCGTTGGGATGAAAAAGGCGCGTAAAATGAAATGGGAGGAAAGAAATTATAATAATTTATTGTAAGAGAAATGGGGAGAAAGGAAGAAGTGAAAGCGCGTTGAAAAGATAACTCTTTGCCATTCCCATACATTTCCCCCCTTCCTTTTCTACGAATGACGAACCCTTCATTCTTCCAACTTGTCTCCAGGAAGAGAACAATGGGCGCCAGCAAATGTGACAATGAACTTGAAATTCGGGGATGATTGTGTTGCCTGGATTACAAAGTCCAGAGGTCTTGTCCGGTTTTCCAGCTGAAGAAAGTACCCAGGCGGAGGTACTTTCTCCAGTGGTTTTTTGAAGCAATTTTGATTTCAAAATGGACGTAAAAATACAAACCGAAAATCCAGCGGGGGTGCGTGTTGAAAGTGATTATTTCCCCCGACCTCGTCCATCTTGGGGTTCCCACCTTGGGAGTTGGAACCACGGCACGGCGGCGGATTGTCAGTCAGGGGGAGCCTGGAACCTGGAACGTGTCGATGGGGAAGATAAGGACAAGGGAAGGTGCTGCTGGAGTCGTGCTTTTTGGTTGCTGGAACTGCCCGAACTGCTGGAAGTGTAATTTTGTGCTTTCGTCATCAGGCCCGAGATTCCCATAAATTGGGATCCATTGGCAATTAAAGGCTTTGGGTTCCATAAACTCCTTTTCTTTTCCTAATCTCACTAATGACTCTTTTTATGACCTCCATTTTTACATGACTTTACCAATTTGTAAAAAAGAGGAGAAAGCGGAAAATGGAGGAGAAACGATGGAATCTTCTTTGGCATTGCCGTTCTGCTGGAGTCATTACTAAGGGCATGAACTACCGAGGGAAAGTCTTCTGCCTCCTCCGCGTCCTCACCTCTACGGTTCTAATGATCGGATTTTCTTGATTCGTTTTTAGGTTTATTGCCCATTCACTCCAATTATTCTCCCTCTCCTACACTCCTTCCGCCGTTGTTCCTTTCTCCAGAGGGCAGAAGAGCTAATTTATAGAAGTTGGAACGATAAGAGGCTCGAATTACGACCATTAGACGATCAAGAATCCGCCAGTCCCAGAAGCCCACTCGAGTCAACAAGTTCTGCTGGCTCCAGTTCCAGGCTGGGGGGAAAGTAAAAAGTCCCTTGGCCCAAATTCTCGAGGCTTAAGATCAGAAAAGAAAGTGCGGAATGGTCACGGCGCATGTGCTCTGGGCCAAGTGCTTTCTCCGGAGGACCTCTTTTTAGAAGAAAGGAAGGAAGGATGAGAGGGAAGTAGTGGAGCTTAAGATGAATTTTATTGTTATGATTAGAAGTGGAGTGGGGGGAAAATGGTAGCGGAATAATCATAATTCCGAGTGAGTGAGCATTGGTTAAATTAATTACGGAGGAAAGGAGGTTGACATGAAATGAGGCTGGGGAAGCGGCGGGAGAAAGTGATTTCGTTTTAAGTCCAAGCCGTTAAAGTTCGACTACCCTGCTACCCTCCTCCAAAAGCCCATGGAAGAAAATCCGAATCATCCGCCAACCATCATGAAAACCAAGGGAAACGACCCCCAATTCCTCCCTAATTTCACTACCATCACCACCAAAACGGGGAACTTTTAAGAACCGTCGTCGGCCTACTTACCACTCCAACTTATATTATAGCAGCTTCACCCGTTTTAGGTTTTAGCGGAAGAATTGCAGAAAACTATTAAGAAGGAGCACAAATAACACAGAGAGACAAGACAACGGAGTAAAAGTTGACCTTGAAACTTTAAGAAAATGAGAACAATGGGGGTCGTATAAGTTTCGGATTTACGACGGAAAAATGTTTAAACAAAAGTGAAAGGGGGAGAAAGTGCACTTCGGTTCAACAATTTCAAGTGAAAGTCCTTTCTACCAGTTTTGTCCGATTTCCACGGTTTGGATTATTCTTTTGGAACGTTGATGAAAAACCGTTGGAAACCGTTGGAATTCCTTAACTGACTTTTGATGATAAGGGAGAAAAGGCCATAAATCCTGGGCTGATGGGTGGTAGTGGTAGTGGTGGTGGTGTAGTCGTCATTTCATCGTCGCTTATGAAAACAACACTTTCCGGGGGTAGTTGAATGGATGCCCGGAATGGCACATTCCGGTGTCAGTGGGTTCGGGTGCGGCTCTGGATGGTAATTAGGAGTGACACAGTCGGGTGGCTTAGGAAAGAGATTCCTAACTTGGTCCATTAATATCCACTCTCCAGGCTCCGATGGAAATAGAAAGCCAACTTTCTCCCTTGTTAATGTTTCCTAGCCAAAGCAAAACCATCCTCGCTGGAATCCCCATTCCGCTGAAGACAAATTCCAGGGCGGAATTTCCCCTCTGTTGCTTTCTCCTTTGCGTCTCTTGGGGAACAAATTCAAAACATCCCACCTTGTTCCCCACCACCGCCACCATGGGATTGTCCAGGCCCTCTTTCCTGCTAAACTAATTCCCAAGCCCATAAATCCCCCTTGTTATGACACGTTAATTAGAACAGAGGAGCCCAGGGATGGTGTCTTCTTCCTCCCGTTTTCCGGAAATTAAGACTCTAATCTCCTCCAGATGAATTTATTGACTTGAATTCCAGGGGTCTTGGCGGGGGAAGGGAATGATTAATTCCGGAGGCGGGAAGTTTTGGGTCCGTGGATTTCGTCAGCCCTGTTTGTCAGCCTAATCGGGACATAAATCTTAATCTCACTTCCCTAATCTTCTTGCCATCGGCTTTCTCCTGATGAAATTCAGGAGGTCTTTAGTCTCCTCGAATCTCCAGCACATACGCCCATTCCAATGTCTTTTTAATTACGCCAAGCAGCCATTCAAACCAGACGTTGTGCGTTGGGACCCCACAAGCTTCCTCCCTCTGGACAACTGAATTAAAAACTGGAGAAAGTTGAAGAAAAGGAAACTGGAGAAAGCTCATTTGGCTATGGAAAACCTTGGGAATCTGCCAAATTTGAACTCTTCATGCTCCCTCATCAGGGAATAAATAAATTCCAGTGTCATTTCTCACCTTTCGGGTTTGCGGATTACGCGACACACGCGCTAGACTTGCCTTTCTTTTGGCTAATGAAGCCAAATTCCAGGAAACTTTTCATTATTCCTCACTGGGAATTGTAATTCAACCTTTGCTGACTCAAATGTTCACATTTTCGGTTCCATTTTTAGACGGATTGACACAAGCACGCAATCGACGGAAAAGTTCAACCGCAGCCTGGAAATACTCCTGAGAAATAAAAGAAAATCGGTAATAGTAACAAGCATTATTACTTTTTTACGCAATCTGGGGGCGGGACGAGGACCATAAGTCAGACCGTGGCCTCGTTTCTGTCAGGGCATTTCTGCTAATGTGCCAGGTAATGCCTGTTGTCGTCACTCATGAATTGCTAAAAAAAAGTTTCACTGAATGAATTTATGGGATAATTTGATGGAGAGTAAGAACTAACTTTTGTAGTTAGAATTTCCTGCTTTCTCCAATTTATTAGCTTTTGCGTATTTTAGAGTCCGGAAAATGGTGGAGGACCTGAGGAATATGGCGCCGAGTTATTTTCAGTGCCGACAAGTAATTGAATGTGGTTTTCGTAATTTGCTACCCCAGAGTCCGGTCCATTTGAGCAGTGCTGCTCTTAGCATAAATTCTCAGTCTTGTTCTCCTTATGGCCAAAGTTTTAACTTGATTGAAATATTTACAACGAGGGCCTCAGGAACATTTGAAGAAATGAAAACGCTTCCCTGTTTCTTTTGAAAGGACAGACAATCTTGATGGAAAAAGTTTTCTGCCCACTTTCCCCTAAAAGTAAAAATTGTGGTAGAGATCTTTTTTGGAAGGATTTATGCCTCTGTCCATTAGTGCTCGACTCTTCTTCTTTCTCATAAAACTGCCTAATGGCCTCGAGATGGTTCTGATTGGTCAAGGGTGAATTTATAGGCACTGGAGCAGGTGAGGAACAGAACCAACACGCGGCCTTAAATTGCAGTGACCTGGAAAATTAATATTTGGTATCTGAAATATGGCGATTTCTTTTGTACAAATGCTAGACCATCCAGATATAATTTTACGAAGTTTTGGGCTGATATTCGTTAGCATTTTGAAATAAGATTTGCCATAGTTTTGGTGTGTACAAATTGAGATACAAAAACCTACCAATGCAGCTCCGAATAAACCCGAGCCATGCTGCTCAATTGGACTTTTTAGCAAAACTGGTCTAAATGTGCTATGAAACATTTACTAAAAAAGTGATTGGATATTGTGCAAGGATAAAAAGTCATTCGAAATTGTGCAGAGGCAAAACGTAACTGGAAATTGTGCAGAGGCAAAAAGTAATTGGTAATTGTGCAGAGGCAAAAAGTAATTGGTAATTGTGCAGAGGCAAAAAGTAATTGG
>JAQIWD010001231.1:0-13518 GCA_034694825.1 Anurida granaria
CTGAAAAAAATTTAGCCGAACCGAACCCGCACCCGAACCTCCGTTCACAAATTTCTTCCGAACCGAACCCGAACCCGGACATGTTCGGGTTCTGTACGAGTTCGGTTCGGGCTCTTCCCGAACAAGATGTTCGGCGAACCCGAAACTCTCACCTGTGATTCTGAATAAGGGAAATGGGGGAATAATTTGGGATTTCTCAACTTTTGTAATTCAGCCTCCATTTTCCTTTCCTTAATTCAACACCAATTAAATTACAAAACCTACGCAATTTACTTCCCTTTTCTCCTTCCTTTCACTCGTTTCTAGGCAACTTATGCCGAATTTAGGCAACTTTCTCCAGAATTTTGATTCTGCTCTCTCCAGAATTTTGATCCTGCTTTCTCCAGAATTTTGATCCTGCTTTCTCCAGAATTTTGATCCTACTTTCTCCAGAATTTTGATCCTGCTTTCTCCTGAATTTAGATCCTGCTTTCTCCAGAATTTTGATCCTACTTTCTCCAGAATTTTGATCCTGCTTTCTCCAGAATTTTGTCCTCATTTGTTTTGAATTCTGGATTGTATTTCTTATTTTAATGATGTGGGTCCATAGAATTCTCAAATTCCTGTGAAGCTTTAATGATTCTGACACGGATGAGGTTACGGGCCGTGGGCAGGAATGTGGCTGATCTAGAGGAGGGATGGGAATTATGAGCTGGTGGTTGGTTTTCCTTTGATCAGTGAAAGTGTGATGTTGGGTTCTGTTCATGATTAGACTCATTTCGGAGTTTATGGGAAGAGGGAAGGGAGGGTTGCCTACGGGGTTTCCAGCGCCTTTTCCAGGCTCCACATCCAATCCAGAAAAGGTGGGAGGTGGTGGATGGAATTTTGGTAAAAGTAACGGGATCTTGTGAATTATGCATAAAATATTCAGACAGTTGGGGAAGATGAAGGAAGTTTGATTTTCTAGTTTCAAAACTCGTCCTTCCTCCCCCTCCCTCCCCTTCCTCTTGTTCTTGAGGAATTTGGGAGTTCTTTGTGGTTAGAATTTCTTTTGGAAAGCATTTTTGAGTAAAGTCTGTTTTAGAGTTGAGCGTTTAAACAAGGAGGGGGTAGAGTTCCATATGGAGTCGAGTTAACTTTCTCTTATGAAATGAAATGAGGAAACCCCTAGAGAAGAGACTCTTTACTTTGACTGAATTATTAAGTTTAGTCTAAAGTTGAGTGGGAGGGGAAAGTGGTATTTTATCATTAACTTCTTTCATCTTTACAATTTCACCAGCATCAAGTATGTTTTCACTTTGGAACGTCATGTACACTCCCCATGTTGTTTCAGAGTTCCAGTATCCAATTAACTTTTAATTTCGTAAAAATCCGCATGCACTTTGTGGAAATTGTGAATTAGGGAAAGCTTTTCCTAATTTCCCCTCATCCTCCTTGATGAAAGTTGGATTCAACAGGAGTAGTGGGGTAATTGTGAACTCGTTCCCCGTTTTCCGGAAGCAATTTATGATTTAAGCATATGAAGTAGAGGGGTAATTGTTATGCATAAGGTGAGTTTCCCTGGATATCTGCTGCTGCTGGAGAAGTCTGGAAGAAAGACATGGTGGAAGATTAGGAGCGGCTGTTCTTCCTAGATCTTCTCCAGCATTATGTAGATTTGAGAGCGGGAATACCTAAGGGACCCATTTGACTACTCTACTTTCTCCATGCTCCACCTACCAGCCCTCCTTTCCTGGATGAAAGTGTCTCTCCAGCGTAAGTGGCTGGAACTCCTGGACGAGTAGGGGAGGCGGGGGATTTTCCGTAGGGTGGGGCAAGAGTGGATTGAGTGCCTGGATTAATTGATTCATGAAAGCATGTCCTTGTCTTGTAATTAAAATTGATGATAGTCCACCATGAGCTCAAGTAAAGAAGGAGAGGACACAAAGAGTGTTTTAGTTTAGTTAATTATACTTTCACGGTTTTATTTTACGGGATGAGGAGTTAAGGGACTCTTTTCCATGAGTCACGACAACTTTCACTGGAAGAGGAAAGTGGAGGAGTTTAATTGTCATCCTGTAGGGAAAGGAGTAATTTAGGAAATGATGATGGATTCTAATTTGACTCTTTTTGTACATTAGAAATAATCCCAAGCATCTCTTAATTTCCACCTCGTTTTTCTTCTTTCATGAAGAGAAAGCAAGGAAAGTGGGTTGGGATTTGGTAACTGTGGAGGTTGTTTGTCTCTGACCCCACCAGGGGGGCAAAATGGAGTTTCACTACTCAAGTTGATGAAGAAAGGACGCATTTTTAAGCCGGGTGTGGGTGGTGGGGAACCTTGAGGTTTCTTTTGAGCTCTATTCTGGAGGAATGAGAATTTAATTTAGACAAAAGGGAAAGTTTTCCTTTCATGGTCCCAACTTACCAAAGAGGCATTTTTAATATTTGGGATTGGTGGAATGAAATAAAAGGAATGATGATGAGAGGAACGTATTTGTAGATTTAGAATTGATGGAGATTGAGAAGGTACTTTCACCTCTCTCCAGCCGTCCAGCCTGCCCTGGAATGAAAGTTGAAAATAAAGTGGGGAGGTGGTTGAGCGTATTAAATTGTCTACCTACTGACTTTCATCGTCATTCCTACCCACTTTGTTCCCAAACAATGGGCAGAGTATCGTGTCTCACGACTTTCATTCCACTCCCTTGTTTTTTCTAATGACCACCTTGCGTGACCCACAAAGGGAACTTGGAGAGAAACAAAAGGGAAAGTGATTCAAGTTGAAGACTTGGGGACACGCTCTCATTCTTTGGCTTTCTCCAAATATTCCCTCCCTCCCATGGTACTCAATATTTTTGGATTCCAGAGGAGGTCGTTTAGATTCCACTCCACTTGGTCCGTCCTCGTTTGCTCAAAGGATTCCCAACTTCCATTTTTCTCACTTTGTAATCTTCTAAATTGAGAATCGTGACTAGAGCATGCAAAAGAGGAATTTGGTGAATTGGTTTCTCCAGTAGAAACTTCCAGGAGAAACTGGAGGATGATGGATTTTTAGATTGGGAATGGCGTGTGTGGTTTGGAGCCTAAAATGTCACCCCCCCCTCTTTCCCCATTGTGGAAAGTAAATAGAAGGGAGAGATTTTGTGGGTACTTGTGGTGGACCTTTAAATCAGGGCAAGAGACTCGCCATTTTAAGCTCAGCAGGGGGGAGGGGACTTTCTCCTACACCCTGGAAATGGGTGTAACCGCTGCTCCAGCCTAAGCGACGACGCTTAAGTGAAAACTTTACTCGTAAAATACAAACTTAGAAAATGGGCACAAGTAATTTCGGGAGTCCACTTTTAGAGTACAAAGAAGCCGCTGGGTGTTCTTGGAGTGCGCTGAGCGCTGATTGTGGTTTTACTGTTTCTCGCAACAGACGGTGACACTGTTTGGTGAAAAGGTGACAGAGTGACCTAACTTTTTGTTTTGTTTCCTCTACAGCAAGCAGTTCAGACGGGGAATATGGCCTACACGGGGGTGAACGTGTCGGGCGGGGTGATGCCCAATGGTGACCTTTCCTCGAACCCTGCCGTTACTCTCTCTCAGTTGAAAGTGGACAAGGAGATTGGGCAAATGTACAGTAGTCAGGTGGTTGTGACGGGTGGAGGGTGTCAAGCAGTTGAGCAGCAGACGGTAAGTAGGAACAAACATTTGGGTAATAAGCTTAAGACTATTTCATACAATGATTAATTCCATTTTGATTTTTATAGCAAACGGAACCAGAATCTGATCAGGGCCCCCTGGTGACAGGACTGGGTCAAGTGGTGGGCGTGAGTCAAGGGACGTCCACTTCATCTCAACAAAACGGAACTTGTGAATCGTCTTCCGGTGGGATTGGAAAAGGAGGACAACCCAAACGTCTCCATGTCTCTAATATTCCATTCCGTTTCCGTGATCCTGATCTGAGAGCAATGTTTGGGGTAAGTCAAAACTTTATTTTCTCTCCTTAAATACCCACCTTTTACTTTTACGTTAGTTATAGTCTCCTCAGTTAGTTTTTCCGTAGGAAATGAAGGATTTTGTAAATGTAAGCCCCCCCTGTTCTCATTTAAATTTTATATGAGGTTTACTTTGGGGAGCTTTGGGGTCTCTTGGGAGATACTCCAAAAAATGAGTCTGTGGATTTGAAATCCTGCTTTCCTTTGTGCCAGGAGTGAGTTGAGGATGAAAGAGAGGCAGGGATTCAGTTTAAAGTGAAAGTGAGGCTGGAAATCAGGGAAATGACAGACAGACAGGCGGGTGGGTGGAAATGGAGTCCTACCGCCAAGCCTCCCATGATTGGATTTTTATTTTACTCAATTTCCTGTTTTTCTACAGTGAAAGTCCACTTTGACTCTCCTCCCTGAACTCCTGGAGAAAGGAGGAGATGAAAGGAAAACGGGATTCAATTGTGCCCAATTCGGCTACCTTTTCTAAAATTCACTTTCAGTTTCACTTGGGGCCTTTTCTAGATTTAACAAATTTGATGTTTGATTGATGTTAAATTTTTGATGAGGGTGACAAGTTTTTCTAGCACGCCCCCGCATAATTAGGAGTGAAAGTTGAAATTGTACAAAGGAAAGGAAAAGCATTTTGTATGTTTTTGGTTTGGGAGGAGGAGGAGGGACTGGGTGGATAAATTCCTTTCTTTTCAACTTTTTGTTTTTCTACCAAAGTGACTTTTCTCCAAAGTTGTTTCATTTTATTTTCAAAGACTTCCAACTTTTATTTTTCCGCATGAAACTCCTTTTGTGTGAGTGGATGGAGTCGTTTGGAACTTGGCCGACTTGCCAAATGGAAGAGCGTAAAGTGAATCATTGGGGAAATTCTGAAAGTAGGCCCAACCATTAGGCCTAATTTAATGAAAAAATATTACAGCTCATCTCCTCCCATGCCAACCGTAGAGAAATACCGTATATTTCTAAACAACGGCTGGGGGGGCCCTATAATCGCAGACGACCCTTGAAGGGACAGGGTAACTCTAATCCTCAGACATCGAGTGAACTTTGCGAATTTTAATGAAAACGCTTTACTTTATCAAAATAGTACTTTAAAAAATTATTGCAAGGAATTTAGACAAAAGTAAACATTAAATGTCAAAAACGTAATTTGCGCAGCTTAATTAAACAACATCAAATCCTCGAAGTCCATGGGATCATAGTTCTCAATATCGTCATCAATTAAGATCTCGTTCTCTTCGTCGTCGTCACTGTAATCAATTAAAATTTAGTTCTTTTCTGTCTCCTCTTCATCCTCAGAGTCGTACAAAGTCAAGTCCTCGAAAGCCTTGGTCATTCTGGCCGTTTTTAGTTTTTCAAAGGCAGGGTGACAAGGCTGACCATCCCTCAAACAATGTATTTTGTGGTCCTCAGACCCATCCAAATTAGTTGTAAGGGCACATGTCTTGAACGATTTAGTAATGAGTTCGGATTGTACGTAATGGCGAATGATCTGGGCGACACTGTTGCGGATGCCTTCCTGTCCATTGTTAATTAAATGTCGAAACAGGGAAGTTAAAAAAATGAAAAGAAACAAAAAAAGTAAAAGTTGATAAATTATATTTTAAAACTTAACAAGAATTAACCGCCAATGCCAAGGATAAACCTTAGTCGTGAGAAAAGATCCAGAATTTAGTTTGGCTGTAAAAAGAAGCTGGGTTAATGTTCATTCTGAGGATTAGGGTTCCAGGGGGGCCTTAATCGAAGGAGGGCGTAGTTCAGGGAAGGCGTTGTTTAGAAATATACGGTATGGCTGCCTGGCTGAAACCAATTCAGAATCCTAAGCACCTCCGCATCAGTAAAGAACTTGGAATTTTTTGGCACCGAAACTGAGTAAAGTGTCCAAATACACTTGGGAGAGATGGATAATCGGAATTGTGAAATTATTATGCCAAATCCTCTACCAAACGGGAAGCAGTTGGTTCCAATGCGGAAAGTGTCAACAGACAAAAGGAAAGAAGATGCTTAACCTAATCACTACAGAAAATTGGGAGGGAGGCAACCGCCGGGTGCGGTCTTAGCCTAAGCTTCTTGTTAGGGATTCCTACCCACAGATTCTCATGGGATTTGTCAGTGGGCTCAATTTGCTTGCGTAGGAAGTTAACTTATTTTCCAACATAATTCCGCATCCGCACGAAAACATAGGAAGAATGGAAGTGAAAGTTTTATTTTTACCAGATTGAATGTGGTGATTGAGTTATTGATAGGACACTTTTCCATGGGCTGAGGCTCAAGATCAAACGGGCACATGGTTGCTAGGATACGCTCAAAACGCTCCACATGTCCCGGGCTTACTCCACTGGAGTTTTCTGATCAAACACCTGTCAAAGACGGTATTTTTAGGGTTTTGAAACTCAGCGAACCGAACCAAGCCATGAAGCCAATCGCATGGAAATTTGGATCACCCTAACTGATTATGATTTTTTGATTTATTTTCAGCCTTTCGGACCAATCCTGGACGTGGAGATTATTTTCAATGAGCGTGGATCAAAGGTAAGCCCAAGCGTCGACTTCTTTTCAAAAGAAAAACATGTAATTTCTGGTTAAAATTTGGACCATCAGAATCTATAATTTCTCCTGAAACTTTATAGTTTTTATTTTTTTAAAATATTCTGACTTTAATTAATGTTGAGAGAGAATGTTGGATGGAATTGTGGGGAAAGAGGTGAAAAGTGATGAGAGGAGGGTCACTCCATGAGAAAGGAAAGCGGAGAAAGGCCTTGTCTTCCTTACTTTCACTTGTCTTCCTTACTTTCACTACCGCACTAAGCAGGAGTTGGATGAAAGTTATCCCTAGACGCCCATTTCCCATCTCCCCAAGTTAACATCCACGTCCAGTTGGGTTTCATTTGATTAGTCCTATTCACTACTCCTCAGTCCTCACTCCTTACATAACGTTAATCCATCAAGTCCCCCCCTAGGAAACAGAGGCAGAAAGATGCCAGACAAAGTAGAAAGACCCCCACGCCCTCATTTCTCCGACCCTTCTGACCCTTTCTCCACTTCCTTTCTCCCCACTTTCTCCGCTCTCCATTAATTATCTCCAGGCTGTACTTTTTCATTCAAAGTTTACTCCATTTTTTCCCTTCAATTTTTCAAGTGTCTCTTCCTCCACTTTCTGTTGAATTTAAAGTGGGTGTAGCAGCGGTAGCTTTGCATGAGTTTCCCTCCAAAAGCGTTACAGACTGTATAAATTACTCCCATTAAAATTTCCTCTTTGTCCCACAGTAAAATCCCCGGGATTTCTGGTTATTAAATTTTTCGCATGAAAGAATGTCGCCAGTTCTGGAACCCCCCCCCCCCTACGTAATTTATGAAGGAATGGAAATCAGGGGAATAAACTTATCTCCCGGGTTTTGTTTCCCCGGGTGAATGCGCCTTTGCCCTGGAATTTGCACCACCATTTCCGTCAATTCTCCAGGAATTTCCAAGCTGGAACCCCCCGCTTGGTTCTTAACTTACAATTGAAATGACTGCATGAGCAACTTATGAAATAATGGGGGGGGGCTGTTTGTGAGTGAGTGACCCCCCCGCCCCCCTTGACCTTGGGGTGACATGATGACTGATGTAAATTTACAATTGAATTGATTATGTTTTGAATTCTAATGATGCCCCAGTGACGTTGACTCTTTTTTCTTCTCCCTAGGGGTTTGGTTTCGTTACTTTCGCCAGTTGTGCTGATGCGGAACGAGCACGTGAAAAACTTCATGGCACTGTTGTAGAAGGGAGAAAAATTGAGGTGTGCATGACCATTTCATTCACGTATTGTAACTCTTTACTATTTTTTCCATTTTCCCAATTTAGCACTACTCTCGAGTATTCAATGCTTAATCTGAGAAACCTTGAAACTAATGCTAACTTTGTGCTTTTGGAGGGGCGGGGAAAGCAAGATCTTCCCAATCCTCGCCCTTCGTCTCGTTAGTTGTGTCTGTGTGTTCTTCAATAGAAGAGAGGGAAAGCGTGTGTCTCAAAAGCACTTCACTCGTGTCCTTCACCATGAAAACAAAGTTTAATATAAAAAAAAGTAGTTGTTGGTACTTTCACCCGCACTTTGTAATGTGGAACTAACATGGAATGATTTTGCACAGGGGGTAATTTTAGAACCTGTGGTTTTGTGGGGCTTTGGCTGCTGTTGGCGTTTGGCTTTTGCTTCTTGTCTAAAATTAATGGTGGTGGGGCCTGTTTTTTTAGAATTGATGAATGAGAACCAGTTGTCGGGGTTTGATGTGGGAAATATCTCTGCCAGACCTAAATTACCTGTCAGAGGAGGTGGGGAGGGGAGGGGAGGGGAGGGGAGGGGTAGAACCGGAAATTGATTTTTACCCAAGATCAGAAGGAATCTTTAAAGATAAAGGCAACCTCTCCCACGTTTTAAATCCTGGGACGATGTTTTTTTATGCCCGAAGATTCTTGGCACTTTGCATGTTGTGCGTTTGCGAGATCCAAAAGTTGAACCAATCCGTCTCCTCAGTATCCAATAGTTTTGAAGCGTCAGGGGAATTGTGGCATTGACATGAGGGAGTAGTGATCCCCTGGTCACTTTGACCTTTTTTTGAGCTTTTGCCAAGGAGTTCTTCCCTTCCCTGGTGCTCTTTAGTAAGTTTTGACGGGGATTGATTCCTCTGCGTGGCCCTACCAACTTTGCTCATAAAACCAACGCAGAAATTTGCCAAACCAACTTTCTTGGGGGAAAGTTGTTCTGGGCGTTTGATTTCCTTTACCCTGTCCTCCTCCTTTTGGTTCCTTTCTTGGAGGGGATTCCTTTTGAAATGAGGGTAAATGAGGGTTCCATCACCGTATTCCTCCTTGGCGTAGTTAGTGGTGGGATTCTTTTGATTTATTTGTAAAAGTCAACCCCATTTTATTAAACTTTGTCCTTAGCACCATAAATCTTAGTTGGAGTTGGGAAGGGACAGGAGCTGAAACAGGGACTTTCACCCACATCCGTCCTCAGTTGGAAAATTGAGTCAAGTCCAGTGGTTGAGAGAAAAGCGGCATAGAAAAGATCCAGGTTGGGATGGGAGATGTACCATTTGGATCAATTGGATGAAAATATCCGTTGTAAGTATCCTCCTGTCTCTCCATGTCATGTAATACACTCAACCATCCTTTCATAAAAGCACTTGACTAGCTCCCTCAAAATAGAGAGAGAGAGACTACTTTTACCTCTTTTGCTTGACTGGCCAATTCCGTCTTCATTTCTTCATCCAAGTCTCAGTTTCTATAGTTTTTTTTTATTTCTCATTGGGAATGGGATGGCTGAGTTCTTCTGTCGTATTTTCTAACGTGCACGGAGAAGCTTATTAAAGGAAACCTTTCGTCTTTTGGTCTTTTCCCTTTCCTTTCTCCTTCCTCAAGTGCCTGCCTGGTACTGTGGGGGGAGATCGATGATGAGGATGAGCAGCATCTTCCTCATCCTCCGCCACCAGGTCACTCCTCATCCACTGCCCACTAAATTGCATGCATAGTCTTCCACACACACTCTGTAATGAAGATGATCTTCTCTTGTCCTTTTTCATTGTTGGATGTCAACACTTCCGGTAGGTCCTGTTGGGAATTTGCTTGTTGCATGCTGTTTGTTGGGTGGGAGTATAAGTAGGAGTTAGCTGTGGTGTGGTGTTGGGTACTTCACATAACTGGCAGTGAATGCTAGGAGCACAAAGTTAAGCATTGGTTGAAAGGTTTCTTGATTGCCTTGGTACTCCTCGATCGAATGGGACTTTGCTAATTAATATTGTATGGTCACTTTACTCTTTACTTAAGTCTAACTAATCCTTTCTGTCGGGTGGATCCTCTCCAGGTCAATAATGCAACAGCCCGAGTTCAAACAAAGAAACCACTCACCACTCCTGGGATTCCTAACGGTAAGCCAATCACACTCTCTCCTCCTGAATTTCACCTCCAGCTTTCTCTTTTCGCTCGCTTGTATCCCCTCTAATCCCCCTTGCCTTCCTGACCTCCCTTTGACCTTTTTAATTGGAACTTCATTTAGGAGCTGACAAAGTAGGAAGAGAAAGTCACCGGATGTCCTAGGGGTAGGGGTGGATCCGAATTTAAATTTTTTAAACTATAGTTTTGTGAGCACAAAGTTTGGAATGGTGAAACTGCCCCTGGCCCCTAAAAGTTGTAAAGCAATTATTTCGAGGGAGACATGTAAACTTGTTTTGAGAAAACTTGGTTTCTGAAAAGTGGGGAAAAGGAAAACATACCAAATAATTTCATCTCGGAAATTTACACATTTAATTAAAAGTTTTTATTTCATTCAACTCAATTTGAGGAAGGATTAAAAGTGTGGTGACTGGTGGTTGAGGAGAAAAGTTGCGGAGGCGGAGAAAGTTTGTTGGACTTAAGTTTGCGTCTTTTCTTAAACCCCACCATAGAAGAGTTTCGTTAAACTTTTCTGTTTGGAATTGGAATTGTGTCTTTAAGAAGATCCACTGGGGTCTTTGTCCCTTTACTTTTGTATTCTCGAGGAAGAGAAAGAAAGTGACTTGAATTGATTATTGGTTAAGGTGTAAGATTACCTGCTCTTCCTTGGTCCTTCCTTGGGATTGGTGGACCAGTGGCAGCTGCTGCTGCCGCCGCATCACTTCCGACCAGTCCACTAGTACTTGCTCCACGACCTTTACGAAGGAGGTAAGTACACCTCCCTCAAGGATTCAGAATGAATGGAGAAATACCTTAAGTTTAGTTTACATGAGATCCTGGAGAATCCTGGAGGATTCACTGGAGAAATTACGAGAGCGGGGGGGGGGGGGGTAGGGATTTTCCAGGTAGTTCCAGAGGAGGATTAAGTTCCTTCCAGATGAGTGTTGTAGAGAGTGTAAATATGGTAGACATGTTTTTGTTCCCGGGAGGTTACGGAATTTCGGTGGTAATAACTCATGTGTCCCTGTCAAGGAGTTTAGGCTCCTCTTCATAGTGCTGCGGGTGATGCGGGTAGGAAAGTAAAGCGGAAGGGTCTTAGTTTGTAATTTGATTTAATGGGGATTCCAAATTGTCCAATCAGAGGAGAGATCAACATGGAAACTCCACTGACTTTAACCATTGCCCAACTAAAATTTCAGTTGGGCTCTGCTTTAACTTGATTTTGGACCAAATTTATGATAACGGAGAAAGTAATTTCGTAGGGGAAAAGGAGGCGAGGAAGGAAGACTTCCGGTGAAAGTAAGTCTCCGATTTTGGGGAGGACGAGGAATCCAATCGTAGGAATAAAATGAGATGGAATTCCCTCTTGCCAATTCCCAAATTCTCCCGTCCTAAAGCTTCTGAATTCTGCAATTTGCACCACCACCCCCTGCTTCCTTGGCTTCCAATGTGCTCCTACTTTTTCTAAAAACAAGGCTCTTGATAATGAAATGCTAATTTTGTTTTTTGTTTTTGTTTTTTTTCTTGAATGATTTCTCCTCTCCTTGCCTGATGATGCGGTCCTAACTGTTGTAAACTGCTGCTCTGGACACGCGACCTGGGGAAACAATGTGATGTGTGATCCCCCTGGACTTGTCAAACTGTCATGGCCATTCACTGCTGTTCTGTTGTGTCCTGGACATTTCCTGGAATGGCCTCTTTTTATTCTTCCATTTTCTAAATTTGCACGACTAACCTTGTGACGTCTAATGGGGGGTGGCAGTTGCGGGAATTCGTGGTGCAGCTCTTCTCCAGCGCTCCATTGGCTCCATTGGACATCGCTTGGCAGTTCAGTCCCACCCGGCAGGACTTGTTGGAAACACAACTTCAGCTGCAGCCATTGCAGCCGCTGCCCTGGCTCGCCAACAACAATCGCTCTCGAACCTCAGCGCAGCAGCGAATGCTGCAGCCGGTTTGCATGGACCCCTGTAAGCATTTTTGATTCCTCCTTACTCGTACTGTAAATTTTGGAGGAGGGGATACGGAGAGATGAATGGGGTTTGAAATTATTACACACAATTGCATCTTGGTTTGACTGCACGTTCGGAATCTGCTATGAAAATCCCCGTTACTATTTATATTAATTAATTTCTATAAATTAATCCATGGATATTTTTAATGTTGCTTCATTTAAACCCTGCTCAGGAAGTTGGGAAATGTTACAGTGGGGAATTGTGGGTGGAAGTGGCCCAGTTCTCATTTCCTTTATTCCTCTTCTTGTAAAATGAGCATGTAGGGCATGTAGGAGGGCAGTAGGGATTGGTGAAAGTGATGCCTTGTCAGTTGTGTTGTGAATTTTAAGTAAAAGGAGATAAAAAGAGAGTAAGGATGGTCATAAATAAAGTTGCGTGTGAACGGGCTGTCATTGGACATGAAAGGATTATCTTACACATTGATTTTTCAATCTAAAAAAGAGAAAGGAAGAAGGAGAGTAAAGGAAGGAAGGAAGGAAGGACCATAAACTAAGGATTGAATGAGTGAAAATGTAGAAAATCCTTTTCTTCCTTTCTCTACTTTCACTCTGACACTCCTTCCCCCCATACGCTTCCAGTCTTCCTCCAGTGCTTTCAGTGTCTCTCCAGTCCATTCTTGGGAGGAGGCAGGAAGGAATGAAAAGTCTTTCCGATTTAATTCCCGGTCTGATAACAGACTTGTAAAGTAAGGAGGAGGAAGGAGAGGAGTGAAAGTGGAGAAAGAAGGGAAAGGAGTAATCAAAGTGTAGTCTGTACTTTTATTTATTGACTGTTGACTTTCATTGGATTTAATCATGAATTATTGTTCCTGTCCTTACAGCGGAGTCTACTATGATCCATTCTTAGCCACAGCAGCGGATCCACGGGTCCAGGTGAGCCTTGTATGTTATCAATCACAATTTAATATCCACCCCTCCCCATTCCTTCATTAAAATCCAGTAAGTTTGTGATGAAATTTACTGGAATTGCAAAATGGGAAATGAGACTAGAAAGTTTTAGTTTGGTAAAGTGTAGGGATAAAGTTAAAGACATCCTGGAGATGGATCTCTCCAGGAAAATGGATTAGTAAGAGGAAGAAAGATTGGTGGAATTCCTGGAGTCTGGAATTCTGGAATCTTGCTTTCAGGAACCCAATTCGTACCGAGGAAGAATCACAACTTACCTCCCAGACTCCCGAGAAAGCAATAATCGTAAAGTTTCAATTATTTATTGATTCCGGCAGTAGTCGTGAAAGTGGGGAAAAACGGAATTCGTGCGAATTTTATTGAAGTAATCCCAGGGCGGTCACAAATTTAGATTCATCCCTTAGGTTGTCTGCCGACTTGCGTTAATTAATTGGAGCAAGAATTCGTAAAAAGGCATCAAATAATCTTAGCTCGCCAGATAGAATAGAATGCGCGAATGCGCATCTTTGCGTTCAGTTTTTCATGACCGGACATGTAAAAAATATTTACTAAAAACCAGTGATATATTTATTTCAATATTTACTAAAAATGGTGAAATATTTACATAAATATTTACTAAATATTTTAATATTTATGTAAATATCGAAAAAAAAAAATCAAACTTGTAAAACGCAATTGGATATCAACTTCCAAATGGTTCACGTGGTTTTGGAAAGAAAAACGCTACCTATTTGAGTTTTGGACTGGCTGGGCATAACC
>JAQIWD010001232.1:0-13512 GCA_034694825.1 Anurida granaria
AAACTATGGATGACCAGAAGAAGGAGAAAATCAAGACTTATCTACAGCGACTTGTAAGTTTGATAGCTGCTAATAATAAACCGTTTAAATTTGAATTGAGTTTGTATGTGTGGTATTATTTTTTAGTCAAACAAGGAGAAATCTGCTGCAAAGAAGGAAGCCGAGGAAGAAAAGCGACGAGCGGCGAAAAAGGAGCGGCTCGAACAAATCAGCCAGGGAAAGAATCCCTATTACATGAAGAAATGTAAGTTGCTTTATCACATTCTCATTTTCAGCACAAGCTTCAAACTAGAATTTACGGTTCGTTGGTTGTATATTACGTGTCACATTTTTTTACCATCACAGCTACGAAGAAATATGTGGAATTGGCTGAAAAATATGACGAGCTCAAAGCAAAAGGGAAGATTGAGAGCTACTTGAAGAAAAAGAGAGCCAAGAATGCATCGAGGGATAAGAAGCTACTATCACTTTGATTTTGATGATTACTTGTTGGTATGGATGAGTGACGTCGCTTGTGATTTTTTCATTCTCATTTTATGTTATCTCAAGGTAAGGTCAAAATTATATTAATAGATATCCTACATTGTACAATTCCCGTTTGAAGAGTTAATAGAAAAATATGTGTGTGGCACTGGAGTCAGTTGGATATTTCAGCTGGATGTTATGTGGAACCAAATGAACGAGGTGGTGATGGAGGCTCTGCCGTCGGAGGCGCGGTAGAAATGGTTTCCCATTCGTAACCAGGACGCGTGGAACATTTGGTTTTGCATATGGAATTCTCGGGACATCGACGTGTGTGAAATGATGCTCGTTTGGATTGATGATGGCGTGATCCTCATCGCTATACTCAACTGGTGCTTCTTCCCCGTACTCATCATAGTAAACAGGTTCCTGTTTTTCCATGCTCGTCTCGGAGGAATTGGAATTACGTTTATCCACTTTTTCTGCCTTTTCAGAGCTCTGGTTCTGCTGATGATGGTCGACTATTTTCTTACTCTGTCGATGTTCCATTTGGTAGCTGATGTCATCTGCGGACGACGAGTCCTCAGCTTCCACTTCCGAGTAGTCGTCATAGTACTCTGGCTCTTCCGTTGAAGGCTCAGGGGTTGTCGTCGTAGTAGTGGTGGTTGATGTCGATGTACTAAATGGGAGTGGCCTGGTGTAGTTTTTCTGAAAGGATTGATGGGGATTATAGTAAACATGCGCTTTGGCACCTCCTGGAACTTTTCGTCCAGTGGGATTTGTCTCCTCAGAATCATCATTTTGATTGTGGTTGATTATGTAGGACTGTCGGAAATTAGAGTTGAACTCTGCCGAGGTAAGTGAGGATGTTGAGGGTTCCTTCCGGTCTCGCTCTTGTTCCCGGTGGTGCTGCTGGTGGTTGGACGGTGGATTCCGTTGGTAATAGGAAAATGAAGAGAAGCCCTTCCCACCGGTCTGATTCGTGGGTTTGAGACCATGATTCTGGAATCGCTGCGAGGAGAGGTAGGAATGAATGGGGCGGAATTGAGAGAATATCGTGGCCGGAGGTGGTGTTCTTGGGGTTGTTGTGGTGGTGGTCGTTGGAGTGGTGACGGCTTCTGGAGCCTTTGTGGTCGTCGTTACATACGGAACATACAAATCCAGGTTCAAATCGTAGAATTTCTCGGCTTGGGAACAATCCACTTCGTCCACGCGCTCACAGACCCTGGTTTCCTGGTCAAAAACCGTTCCGTTCACGCAGAGAAATTTGATGTCTTGGATTTCATCTAGAATCAACATTTTTCAAAACGCGGTTACGTTACGACAAACGTCTCTAGAAGCTGAAATGCTGTGTTGACCCAATGTCAATCTAGCACAGTGACCCAGAATTCCCAATTCCCCATTTTATTTACCCTTCTGGCCCAGAGTACAAACATGGAACATTTGGCACCCCGTCTCCACGTCCGCATAATACCCACCAATCACTTTTCCATCACATGTGAATCGGGTCACGGGCAGATTATCAAAATCCAAAAACTGAAACAATAAATTAAAATTGATCTCCATTAATTTATTGAAAGAATCCGGAAGAGGACAGAATGCTTGCGAAAGTTACCCCTGCCGGAGACGGACGTGGTTCCTGTCCTTGAACTGTAAGGAAGGGGAACACAAGGGTAATTAGCAGAACGAGGCAGATCATATTATTCATCAGGCAGGAGAACAATAGGAACTTAAATCTTCCATTGTTTAAACTCCCTACTGGAAGTGCCGCTGCCAAATTATCCGATTTCTGTCGAGATTCATCGTCATCAAGCCTCCGTCGTCTTCTACGCCTCGGGGCAAAATTTTTGGCGTCCCTCCGTGTTCCCATGTTGTATTTTGTAGCTGTCAAAAATAATAAATTCGCTGTTAGCTACAATATAATCACAATTCATAATGTTGAACATTTCTAAGCAAATTAGAGCAAAATTTGCAGGTAGATTCCTGTATTCCTGTATTTGACTTTAACCTGCACAACAAGTGCCAATGAAATTCTGTAGGAATTTATTACCTTTGTAACTTGTATCTAAAGTTAGTTCATAAATTGGCAATAGAATGACAGGTAGAGGTGAGAGTAATATTACGACAATTAAATTGCCCATGGGATTGAGATAGGAATTTGGCCACGGCTTCCGAGTTAACGCCTAACAACATTGTTTTTTTGCCATTGCCAAATCCACATGCGGATTGATTTTATCTACGAGCTGTTTCAATTGAATTTCTTAATTTGTTAAGTCCACAGTTAGAAACTACTCCCTTGTATTCCCGAGCGAGCGATTAAAATCGATATATTATGCCATAGTGTCAGGCAGTTTGTCTGCCATAAAGAATTGAAGGGTGGAATGAGGCATTAAGGTCGCGTATAAGCATAAGTATCGATGCGATAGATGGATGGAGATGAAGTTTTTGTGTTTATGAGCTGAGATGACCCAGATCGATATTGTTAAGTTGGCAGTTGGCAGAGCGAACGAAGACTGGGAGGGGTTGTTTCTCAGGTAACTTTAATTAATGAGATAATTGCAATGATTGTTGTAGTAGTAGTGGTGGGGTGCATTAACTCCTCTTCTTCTTTAAAGAAATTGTTTGGAATTCCTTTTCTTTTACTACACAAGTCATGACGAGGCTCTGAGCTAGATATGGTAAATTGCCAGGAAGGACTTAAGGCAATAATAGAGAATCGATAATAGGAAACAATATGGGAAAACTCAGAGCCCAATTGTTGTGCCTACGATAGTGATCAATTAAGTAACAAATTTTATAGCCAAAATTAAATCGGGATATCGCAACCTAATAATTTACAAATTTTATGGACAGATCGTTAGCGGGGGTACAAATGGGATGCTTGGGATGGAAATCCATCCATGGCTGATAGAAAAGTTGAATTTATCGCGTCTTAATTTTTAGATTGTATTTCAATCAATTATAATTTAAGTCGGACGCGTTTAATGGCTCAGCCATTACCTGTTCAACCTGGAACAACGAACCGTCTTGTACTAAAACATAATTTTGAGAAGAACAAAGCCCGTTCCCAATTACCAAAATATAACTTTTAAAAGGATTGGAGAAAGTTTTAATCAATCATTTTACGACAAAAGGACAAAGGCGTCAAAACATAACAATCAACGGTATCTAATGGCAGGCGCAAATTTGTATTCAAAATGTAAGAGATTCGGGCGCAAATTTATATTCAAAATGTAAGAAATTTATGTTTTAACCAAAAAATTTACTATTCTTTTTTAATACTGAGATTCCTCCTGAATCGACGAGTCGTTTTCCTGGAATTAAATTTAGCATCCGGGTGACAATATTGAAACGGGAAACTTATATTTTGTTCCTATATTTCATCATTTTCTCTCCTAATAATTTGATTACGAGGAATTACACATGGCTTTTTAATGTGAGTTTGGTCACATTTAGCTTGAGGGGAGTTATCTTGAGCCTTGAGGAATTTTGTGAATTAAAATTTTTTTAATAAGACATATTCCATAATCCCTACGAATCCTTATGACTTATCCTTTGACAAGCATTCCGAATAAAATCATCAGGCATGATTATTGGATTGCATAAAATTATGTGATGAGATGAGGGAACAAGTGAAAGGCTCTTTTTCCTTGAAGAAACTAAATGGGCAATCTTACGTGTGGAAGGAGTAAAAGATGCTACTCCTGGTGAGATGAGAAAATGATTGATTACCCTTAGTAATTATCTCCCTGTGGTTTCTTATTTTAAAAAATGTGGAAAGACAATGGGGAATTGTGTGTAATGTGAAAGGGTATTGGGAGATGTAGGTTTTCATAATGATAATGATACGCTTAGGCCATGGCTAAGAAAGGCAATAAAGTTGAATTCGAGATGGCTGCAGGCATTCTTTTTTGAAGTCATAAATACATACAGGCAGTGATCCGATAAAGTGATTTCCAACAGCACTTTATAGCTTACGAAACGGATTTCAACCGAATCTCAACACCAATATATTTGAGATTTTGTCAATTTAATCCCCCAAAATGGTATTTGAAATTAGTTTCCTTTACAAGTTAATTACTGTAGAAAAAAAAAAGCAAAGAATTCAGAAATCATAAATCAAGTTAGTTTCATTCCAGTTAATGTTAGAATAAGACACTTTTGTGGAAAATTCTTAGGAACTGTCTGAATTCAGCCTCTAGGAAATTTAGTCTCAGGGGAGCACTCCATCCAATGTTTTTTCCAGAAATTTTTGACAACTATTTCCACAATTCAAGCTATTTGGCTACTTAAAACCTATGTAATTACTTTACTTGTATGGTTTATTATTATTAAATCAAATTAATTTCGCAACTTAATATCTCCAGATGATGTGTTTGTTTAAACCACTTTGGGTATTTTATTCATAGTTTTAGCTATCCTATGTATTTGTCCTGACCGTTTGTCAGCTTGTGGTTCCAGCCATATAACTCGGAACTAATGGACCGATTTAAAATCTCTCCGCAAATATCTGTTCATGATGGTCTATCTGTTTAAATTTCCGGTTCAAAATTTCAAGTCAAATGTCATAGGGCAACTTTGCTCTGGCTTCTCCAATGAGTAACCTAATGCCACGGCGCATATTCGAAGTTTGTTCCCGATTTGGCTGTACCTGCTTTTACGTTATATAGAATACAACGATTACAACAGACAGGACGTAGAAAGATGACAGTAGCTAAATCCATTAGGTTTGCTCGTTTTATGCACCGTTTATTGGTATTGTTATCTGTTTCGACAAGGCTATGCATTTCCTAATCCCAAATCAATTGTCAGGTCTGTCATGACATATACCCATCAGTCAGTCAGTCAGACTACTTAACCAATTGTTTCTTCCATAATTAAATACACCTCAAGTCTAATAATGACCTTATCGGACGTGCCTTTACAGTTCTGTATACAATAAATCCCATTTTTCAACTTTCTAGAAAAATATGGTGGGGATGCATGTAAGCGTGTGGAAATATAACAACGTTTATAAGTTTTTGGCTCCAAGTTCACGTCTTAATATTGAAGGAAATAAAACTCTAGCACAATTGAAGCTAATGCGGCTTCAAAGTAAAGGTTTTTTTTTTGCCAAAAACATAGTACTGGTTATAGTAGATAATTTTGAATCAGAGCATGACAGTAATGAAGATTGGAACTCTATTCAAAGATTATATTTGAGATACCTTCTTATATACGTTGATGCAAAAAGTTTCACATTCACACTCCACCCTCTTCATCTTTCATTATTTGCTAATCAAATCAAAGTTACTGATCCGCAAGAAATTAATTAAGAACACGGATTTGATTTTCATTTCATTTTGGGTTCTTGTAAATACTAAAAAGATCAACTGACGTGGGATAATTTGGCGATTGTTGATTATATTTGTTGTTCGAGAAATTTCGACAGTAAATTTATGTTATGACATTTAATATGGCTAATAAATTATTGTGCTTTTCAATTGAACTCACCGCCGCAAAACAACAAAAACACCCACGCTTGTTTTTAAGTCATAAAACAATAAATTCTTCAAAAGTCGACTGACTTTCATTGCTTTCCTTCTTCTAAGGTTAAAACTGAAATAATAATCTCAAACTATTTTTGAAATGTCAAGAAGTTACCGAAATATAAACACAAAAAATATTTTTATTGCCCGTCCACCACCCGGCGTGTCATAAATCTTTGGGTATTTTTAATATTGCCAACCCGAATTCTTGCTCATCTGTCAAATCAGGTTGGAGTCATTAATAGCTCAAGGAAGTTGTTGACACACCTTTGAATAAATTTTCTGTTGCATATCCTTGTGTGTAGAAATGAAGTGCATGGTATGAACTCTAAATGGGATCATAAGAATAAAGTGGCGAATGTGACGAGGACGTAATTGGATCTTACGTATCTTACACTCGTTTTTCCCCGCCGTCGTCACAGACAGGACGACGACTCGTCGCTCAGCATGAGCATTAGGGAAATGACAGTCGGACTAATTAACCACTCTCCTCGGAATGACAAGAATTTTTAATTATGCGAACTGAACTCGGTTGTTACTACTAAAAGAGTCATAAAGGAAATGCTGAAGAAAAGATACTTTAAACAGGAGATATGAAATAGAGAATAATGTAAGTTCTTCTGACTGACTTTCGTTTTCCTTCAATAACTCTCTATTTTCTTCAAAAGTTTTACCTTGATGCGTCTTCCTTAAATCCCTTGCAAGTTAGTCCCAAGTCCATCATTATACCTCCTACCTGTCTGGGCTATGCAGTCTCTGACATTGAAACTAATTTTAGCTTCCTCTACTTTTCCGAGTTTTTGTAAACATTTTAATCTTTTCCTTTCCTAGTTTCTCAAAGATCTTTAAAATTTATTTCATCCTCTGGGAAATCAGGAAATGGTTGAACCAAAAATGAATAATAAATAAACAACTTAGTCACTAGATTTATCCTTTTGAAGCCTCTCTTGCCCCCCTAGTTAGGCGTTGCCTCTTATTTAAAAGATGTGTTATGTCAATCCATTTCCTCACTTCAATTAGACTTGCCATTATCCTTATGTTGTTGGTTGAATATTAATCGATTTGGGTACGCGCTCATGTAAATGTTAAGTTCAATAAGGTTAACCTGCGCGAAACAATTTTCATAAAATCCTTACTATCCTGTTTAGCAAATGGCTGATCTTTTTTTTTAATCTAGGAAATTTGCAACGAATATTGGAAGAAATTGCTCAAATATCTATTATATAAAGTGCCATTTCTGTAGAATGTGCTGTATCTAAATATAGTTTCACTTCCGCCAAATAAGCCGTATCTAATATATGTACGAATTCTGTCAAATATACTATAACTATAGATATAACTGCTATTTCTGCCAAATGTACTATATCTACAATACGATTTCTGTCAATCGTGCACTCAACTCACCTTTCGATTTCCGTTTTCTTCTGCTCACATTTCATTTCGTTGAATAATTAAGGCAAGGCTTAGCCTCCGACAGAGGGAAGAGTAATTGTCCATTTCCAAGTTGTTTTTGGTTGTCGTGAGACGGTTTTGGCAATTCGTCTTCCGCCTTACGGAAATTATGACGCAAGATGATGCACACGTTTATTGATAATTGGGAAATGACTCCATAAATCACATAATACGCAGGTACGCAATAACTGAAAATCAAATCAATTCCTTCCAACACTCCCCTATCTTGTAGTAGTTGCAATATTACCAAATGCAACAACAACTCTTTACTTTTGACTTTGTAGAATTGGAGATCTGATTCTGTTAGAAAGTGATTCACACTCTTGATCCTGATTCTTCAAAATGCAGTCAAACGATACAGAAAATATTTCTTACAGCACCAGTAGTACTACTACACCATTCCACTGTTGAAAAGATGAAATAAATGCAGGTAAAAAATTGTTGATAAGCCAATTGTACGGGAAACACGTTTTGTTAAATGTGCGGAACAGACTCCACCACTCTCTCACTCCACCAATCCAACTTGAATGAATGTGAATGAAAACTTTGAATCTTTTGCATGGAAATTTGAGCGTCTACTTCTACTGAGGAGAACAACAATGAACCAGGGGGGATGAAGAAGATGAGAACGAGAGTGGAGGAACAGGTAAAAGGGATTTCCCATCAATACCAAACCTCGTCGTCATCACCACTATTAATTCCAAACTTAAGCCACATTGTTGGATTCATTGTTATTCATTCAAACGCATCATAATTACTACCGGTGGTTAAGTCTATGATGAAATTTTAGAAACTACGATAAGAGTCTTTAAGATCCGAAGCCGCTTTAAGCACTCCTGGCGTCCTACCTTACGTCCATATAAATACTGCCACTGCCTTCTCATGGAAAATAATGCAAAAATATCTGTTTTAAAGTGTCTCGTTTAAAGCTTCGTTGGCGATTAGGAAGATGATTTCTGTAAATTTTTCAGAACTCTCCAGAAACCAGTTTTACGAATAAGTATCAATTAGTTTAGTGTAAAACGGTTGAATCAAGTAGCGAAAGAGACAATACAAAATGTTGAAAAGAAACTGAAACTGAAATGCTCTATTTTGTTTGAAGACTTTTTGTTTTTTATGTTAACGTAAAAATTGAAGTTTTGAGAATAAATGTGAGGATTTTAATTTTTGACTAATCCTGGAGGGTAATCATTTATTAAAAAAAGGTCCGTGTTACGGGGGATAAAAACCGCTGAACTCTCCAGTTAAGACGGAAGGACATCAGTATCAGTTGCAGTCGAACGAAATAATATTATAGCAGTAACCATTCAAAGCTTATCGGAAAAAAGAATTGAAATCAGGTCAGTGGCTCCTGAGATCCACGTCCTACGGGCAGGCGTCAGAAGGACAATACAAAATCATAAAGTACCGGCTTCCTGTAACTCAACGACACAACAGGATTCTTGCCCCAAGAACATCGTAGGATGATTATTCGCAATAGCGAAAATCTAATTAAGCCCTTTTGTCATTTGTCTCTTTATGTGTGGAAAAACTATTCCGGAATTTAATGAAAAGGCAAGCTTAACTAGAAAAACACGTTTTAAGTCAATGACGACGCTAGCTGGTGCTGGTACTCCGTAGTTACCTGCCCAAATGACTCTAAATTCAACAAGGTCAGTTCTGATTCAATTTAGCTCCTTCCAGTTTATTTCTAAATCTCTTGCAAGATGTCCGTTTTATATTGTTCTTTAAAATCGACCCAAAATTTGGGATCTTTTCATAAATTCTTAGACCGAGTATCATTGGCGTCCGTAGTGGTTAGGTCTCAATCTACAAGAGTAGAACGCTTTCAACAAATCAGAATCGGAGTCCTCGGAGCACCGCTTGATCGCGGACAGGTCGAAATCTAATAAATACTTAAATCAATTGATCCAAACGTGCATTGTAATGTATTTCTAAACGGTGCATCATATTTTTGGTTACAGTCAAGGGGTGGAACAGAAGATGGACCAAAGACATGCAGGGATTCAGGATTCATTTCGCTCTTGTCCAACACATGTAAACAATTAAATCAATCAGACTTAGGATTTACCACGCAAAATAAGGGATCTGAATTTAATTTGTATAGTGAATTTGGATATAAAGGACTACGGAGACATTGAATTCGGCTTTTCAAAACGCGTATGCAGAACGGATAGTTACGTTCCAACGGGAGGAACTGGAGGAGAACCTGCCAAATTGAAAAATATTTCAGAAGTCGCCACTGCTAATAGAAAAGTATTTTGTTAACAAGAAAAGCGAAGGAGGATTTCTTAAAAATTATTTTTCCGTAACAGATTTCAGAAGCAGTCCAGAAGATACTTCGGGATGACAGAATTAGTTTGACGCTTGGTGGAGATCACTCCATTGCCATTGGTTCAATCCACGGCGCATCCGAAGTTTACGAGGACTTGGCCGTTTTGTGGGTAGATGCACATGCGGATGTCAATACAACCCGGGAGACATTGACAGGAAACATGCACGGGATGCCCGTTTCCTTCCTGATAAAAGAACTGGAGCCATACATGGAAAAGTTCTCGGAATTTGATTGGTTGACGCCCAGGATTCACGCAAGAAACATGGCATACATTGGACTTAGAGACGTCGACCTAAGTGAACGGTTCGGTTTCCTGTGCATCTTTTGAAAAGAATTAATTTAGGTTACCTTATTCGCTATTTTTTGTTAACCAGAGCTGTGATAGAAATGCTTGGAATCACTGCCTACAGCATGAAGGAAGTGGACCAACTTGGGATCCGAAATGTAACTAAAATGGCACTGGATAAAATTTCCTCTAACGGATGTCGCCCGGTCCATCTGAGCTTTGACATTGACTCGTTGGATGACTCTGAAGTTGTTACTACTGGTACCCCGGGTTAGTTTCAGTGTACACAATATTGGGTTAAATAAATCATAAATATGAACCCCCTATTTAGTGGCTGGAGGATTGACATTGCGTGAGGCTCATATCCTACTGGAAGAAGTCCACAATGCGGAATTGATGGTGTCCATGGATCTTGTCGAAGTCAACCCCAACTTGGGTACACGTGACGATGTCCGTCGAACCGTCAACGTTCTCAGACAGCTACTCACGACCGTTTTCGGATATCATCGCGGCGGAGTAAGTACAGGAAAGAAATTAATTCCATGCGTGTAAATTGAAAGTTTTCAAAAAGTTTTAAACTCCGAATTCTAAAATATGTGACAAAACCATCGAATAATTGCATATTGCAATAATACAAATACTGAGCCAGCTTAATTTTGTCAGCATATACTTTACTAACTAAATAAGTTTATAAAAAAAATTATCAAATAACGGAACTATAGATGAGTTCAATCCTGTTATAATTCCAATGTGGGGTTCGAACTCTGCTCTGAATCTGCATCAGCAGGTTTTCTGAAATTTCTTCTAGCCAGGCCCTTCATCTCCGGAAACCTTATCCCAGTTTTGGGATCAGTGAGCCCCAATGCTTCCACTTTTTGCATATGCTTCTTGGTCCTGGAATGAATTATAATGTACTCCCGAATGGCGCAGGCGTATGAGCAGAGGTCACAGCCGTATCCGGGAGGTTCACTCTTATCAGGATTAGGATGAAGTAGGATGGTGTGCCGCTTCAAGTGTGTAATCTCCCAGAAACATTTGTCACAAAATTGACATTTATATGTCTTGGACTTGTCTCCCAAGCCATGTTTTGCCCTCATGTGCCTATCTCGTTTAATAGCTCGATCAAATGTATGTCCACATTCAGCGCATTTGTGCTTCTTTTCTCCATGGGTTCTGGTATGAGTTTTAAGTTGAGAAAGTGAAGTCCATCCAGACCCGCAGACATCGCAATAGTATTTGAAATCATTTGTATGTTTTGCTTCGTGGTCACGTTTGGACTACAAAAAATAGGGTTATATTTACTAAACGGACAAACAACTTACTAATTAATCAATCAATCCATGAAAGAGTCACTTACATGAAAGGATGATAACCTCATTTGACAAAAACTGCACGTGAGATTTCGAATTTTCTCCAACTGTCCAGCAGCGTCGGCCTCACTCTGGGAAGCCAAAAACTCTTCAAGGTGCATCAGACGTTGGTGCCCCGTTAAACCTCCTCTGGTGTTGAATGGTTTGCAGCAGTATTCGCTAATTCCAAGAAAATACCAAGTAAGTTGATAATTTACCGTTAAATATAGCGCGTTCCTGGTTAAATGGCATTGAAAATTAAATGTAAATAATATTGGACATACCAAAGAAAAACAAATCCATCGGTGTGGACAGCTCGTATGTGAATCCCGAGATGATGTGGTGATCTGTTAAAAATATATAAATAAAGTAAGAGAATTTGCATTGGATCTTAATCTAAGCACTAAATTGTTCCAGTAATTCCCTCACCGATATTTTTTCCCACATTCGCCGCAAATATATCTGTGTATTTTCTTCTGTGTCTTGTCATATCTGCTGTTGAGTGGAAGAGGTCTTGGCACTGGTGGCCCGGTGCATTTCCCACCTTGCCGCTTCAGATGATGGTCTAACGTCATCTGAGTCTTGTAAGCAGTTCCACAGTCATTGCATGTAACCTTGTCTGCAGATGTCGGATTTGGATCCTGCACCTTCTTCACCTTCACTGTCACTTTGCCATCATTATCAGAATTTGAACCAACTGGCTGGGAGGAATCTATCAACTGACATGCTTTCGTTTTCCTGACATGTCTCCGCAATTCACCTAGTCGCTGGAACTGTTGGTCACAGTTTTTACAATAATATGGCGTGGGGTGCTCCTCGTGAATTTTCCTAACGTGGTACTGGAGCATCTCCTCAGTTGGGATTCTTCGAGGACAGCTTGGACATTTCAACGTGTAGGTCGAAATCCCTTGACCGTAAATTCTCCGGGTTTTCCTTTCCAATTTAGAAGACTGAACTGCCGTTTTCATGGTGCGTTTGGCCTTCTGTCTTTTCAGTAACGCCCGAAGTCTTGCCTTTTGTGCTCGTGAAGCCCCTCCGGATATTTGGTTGCAGGGGGAAGTCCTCTGTCGGGGGCTATACTTGTCGCGTAATTTAGGAGTGTAACTCTCTAAAGGATCCCAATCGGGATCTCTCGAGTTAGCGTCTTCAGCATCAGACATATTCGGGTGAATTTCAATAACGATTTCGTCGTATCCATCGTGAACGTTCTCATTGAATCCCAACTCCAAATCCCCGGTTACAGTCTCCGAGCAAACTTCTGGAGCTAAAATTAAAAAGTATCCCAAAATAAACTTATTACGTTTGGCTAGACTCGTCACTCACCGGTAGGACAATCAGCATTGAATTTGGACGTAACATCCTGTCTAACTGACTTCGAGAGAAAAGTGGCTGTAATTAATCCTTTAACTTGAGACAGCTCCAGCTTAAGAACTCTCAATTGGGCTTTGATGTCTCTGAACTTATGTAGATTGAACTGACAAGCATTACAGAAGACTATTCGATTCAGATTAAGCGCAGTGGTTTCTTCATTAGCAGCTTCCAGAACGGATTCAATGGGCATTCCGCATACCTCAGACAATGTGTTGATGAAAACATCGATTCCCGTGTCATTTGAAGAACCTGCGCCTGTAATCTCAAACTCTCCACTGATAGCCTGACTGCAAAGGTAGCAAGTTCTCATACCGGCGACATCTGTAACCCCTGTCGTTCCTGTTATAAATTCATTGTCCATGTCCATTTCCATTGGTTTGATACATTGTTTCCTCCTTCCCATGTTTATCCCAATTCTAAGTGCACGTCAGCTCAGCTGCTACCTGAAATGTGAACAAAAAAGTATTAAAAAGGAATGCAAAGTACATAAACCTCTAAACACTTCCCGAAAATACAAGTCAGCGACACTCACACTGACACTGCTGATACTGAAGAGTTTTACGCTCCACTACTGGACTGGAGGACTGGACAGCAGAGTTCGGCGATTCGCGCTCCCACTCCCGCTCTTTCGCCCGCTCCCGCTCCCGCTCCCGGGAGCGGGAGCGGAGAAGAGCGGGAGCGGAAGGAGAGGCTTGGGAGCGGGAGCGGAGAAGAGCGGGAGCGGGAGGA
>JAQIWD010001233.1:0-13505 GCA_034694825.1 Anurida granaria
AGGTGGATTTTACTTTCAGGGATTCTCCTAGCTAAGATGTTAGCGTTCCTAAATGGAATACGGGGATTTTAAATTAAGAAGATTTGCTAATTAAAAGGTAATCAATTTTTGTTTCGATGTGCCATCAAGTAATTATCACAGCACGTTGACTTTCCATAATGCATAAAAGCCTGTTTGCTTTCCCTGTTCAATTGACATTTACGCCTTCGTACCTGTATGAATTTTATAAATTTGGATGCGCCACACCATCCCTAAACTTCAAATATCGAATACCTATAACCCTAAAACGTTGATGGAGCATTAAGTAAACTCTGTTTATCGCCTCTGTAGATTCAAAATAAAATTGAATTCCATTTTCACCAGGGTTATTAAATCCCAAAGTGGTAATAATGGGACTACCTAGTTCAAAATTAAGCAAACAACGATTATTGCGAATGTGAATTCAAACGCCTTTCCAAGAATGCCTTCCACTGTCCTACTTTACACATCCGCCATTGTTTGCTTTTCGCATACATTTAAATTCCTAAATTCCTCCACAACTGGGATGCGTAATTGTTTTCGAAATATCTACTTGTAATCTCCTCTGTAAATATTTTAATTTGCCCATTCGCCCCCGAGGATCCTAAGTTTTTAATTACTTTCTGCAAAAATCGATGTGGGGCAAATACCGGATCCGGCGTTAGAATGAGTGCTCCATAACCCAAAAAATGTGTTAAGTGCCAAATTTTATTGTTCATAAATATTGAAGCCAAAAAAGTGTGAAAGGAGTAAATGAAAATGTGCGAGAGTTCGTGCTGGATTTGTTTTATTACGGTTGGGTGAAGATGTTTATGATAAAAATTCAGTTATTCCAGACAATTCCGTCTGGAAATGGCCGTTGGAGCTAGGAGCTATTAGCTCCAAACTCCTTACTCCTACCTCCAAGTGTTGGCAGCATAATTTTATAAAGAAAGCCGTGGATGGATTTAAATATTTATCTGGAATGAGTCGACCGGAGAAAGGAGTGTGGAGAGAGAAAGTAAAGGAGAGACGCCAGACGCAAGCTTGAGCTTGCGTTCACCAGCACAAACTTACCCAGAACTCAGGAGAGGTCGAAGTCCCGCAGAACCTAAACGTCGTCCTCGTCGTTTTTTGGAAGGAAAACGAGAAGTCAGGGAAGTTTTGGTCTAGTTGGATCCCAGCTTGAACCCTAGGAGCACATACAGGCAGGAAGGCCAAGTATAGAACCAGGGGTCACACCAAGACCAGCAGAAAGAGCCACAAGTTCCGGATTAAGTTCACCCTACTTTCCCTTTCAGTTGACAAGCGAGCGCCGACCGGTGAATGAACGCCACTTTCACCAAATCTGAACTTCGCTGGAATAGTTTGCGTGCTCCTTAAGCTCAACCTCCTTCCCCGACTCTTTTAAACTGAAAAATAAGAATAACAGTAAAGTTGTACATTTCCCCCATTGTTTCAATGATAATGAAAAGTTTCCGTGCTGGAGTCCACAATTCGTGGACGTCGTCACCGTCCTCCAAAATCCCCCTCTCGATCCATCTCTTAATCAGCCGAGTATAGTAATTAGTCATCATCATTTATTATCTTGGCCCTCAATCGACCTGCCGGATGATGCTCCCCCTTCAAATCCAAAAGGGTTAAACTACCCTCATAGAAACTAAAAGTGAACTCTCTATTTATATTATTAGTGCAAAGTGCTCAGCCAATTCCGGGAGGGGAAGCGTCTTTGGGAAGAACGTGATTCAATTGAATCTCCTCCGTCTGAACTATCACCCCCGTCTCCAGTTTCATCCTGACCCGAGTCTCTACGGGTGGGTACCTTGGACTACCATTGTAATTTATTAGTAAAGCCTCCGATTATTACTCCGAGTGGGGAAAAATACAGATCCGGAACCTAATGGAGTGGACACCAAAATGATAGACTATAAAAACGGGAGCTAAAGGAAAGTCCTGGTTCATTGAACACTTTCCGTCTCCACCGCCACCGCCATCGATATCTTCTGGTGGGGCTAAGAAATTTGTTACCAGGAATAAACTGCTGGCAACAACAAACGACGACGACACGCCCACTCACAACTATTCAATAACAACTCAAATTTTCTAAAATTGGTGAATGATTATTTTGAAAGCGGCGAGTGCATGGACGGCGTGTGCCCACTCAACGCCCTGTATTTATCTCCTAGTTATTTTCCCTGGTGAAAACTTTGAATAGAAAAGCCAAAACATACGCGTCAATGAACCTCCGCCTCCGCATGGGATTTGATGTGGTCGCCTTTGTGCGAGTTGCGTAGCAAGCAAAACATGAGGGACAAAGGTCGCTGCGGTGTGGAAACCGCATGTCACCAGTGACCCCAGCAGTCAATTACAAATCATCACTTGTTAGGACACTACTGGGACGGAAATATTAGCAAACCTAACTGTCGTCGTGTTTTGACAAAAGAGCTACAAGTGCAGTTTTGGGCGTTGACGACGCCTCCGCCCTGATTCCATGCATCTCGACAGTTAATGAATTAAGGGCTCAGCAGATTCGGCAAGGGAAATATATCAACTCATTTAATATTGACAGATGATGATGGTCATGACAAAGGAGAAAATATAGGGAATGAAGGCCTAGAAAGTATTAGCTGCTACTGTCGCCCCTACTTTTGATCATTAGAAATCCGACCTTGTTTCCCATCAACATTCAGTCTACTCCCATCAACCCACCCGAGAACAACACCACGTACCGACCAACCCTCTACAACTTTCTATTGTTCTAAAACAAAAGAAATCACAATGCAACTCTGAATGGAATCAAACTTTAAAACATTGTTCAAAACGATCTTCAGGTTTCACCAAAGCTCACCGCTGCAATTGTAATTGTCCCCCCAAATATAACTTGGACATTTCGCGAACTCAATGAGGATTCTCCTCAAACTTTCACCACCGGATCTTCATTTTCCATTGCATTGCAACATTTTAGTATAATTGGACAGTATTGCAAAAAGACGGGAACAATGAGTAGAAAAACTGCTGGAACATACTTTCGGGTATACTACCACCACCCAATAGTGAGCGTGCTAATAAAATTCCTTGGGATCCTCTTACTAACCCCACTGACAGAAGGGATAAAATCAAGTAAGTTCTGCCCATTTTAATTGAAATCCTGTTTTGATGTCATTAGTTTTAATTATCCGCCGCAACCCAAACCGCGCCGCTGCCTAACCAGGGCGTGTGATTAGGCCAAACTTTTTCTCGTAGAGAAAATTTTATTTTCTCCCTGAAATAGAAACTCTGCGGAAGTTTTATTTTTCCCGAAACCTGAGGCAACAAAATAAAAGTAGAAAGTAGGGCTTCTGTTTCGGGTTGGTCCTAATGAATCCTCATTTCTTTTCAAAGGTAAAGTGAAGGAGAAAATCCTGGATTTAAACGAAAGGCAAAGTATACCGGGGAAAGTAGGCGGCGTTTGTGAAAAGATGAAATTCCAATTGGTTTCTGAAGCTCAGAATACGTAATAGGGAAGATCATTATTATGTGACTCTCAGAATTTGGAACCAGGAATACCGTAGTACCACGGATAGCCGGAAGTTGCGTCAAGGAAGCGTATAAGCCCTGTTATCCATTATTTTATTCCCCAGAATGTTATTTCACGTGTCGAATTTGGTATGCAAAGTTGGTGAAGACAATATTTAGAGGGAATTTTCAAATCCGCCCATAGCCTAAAACGTCTATTTGTATTATTTGAGTTTGTTTTCTTAATCCTCCCTCCTTGAAACGGGGAGCCTGAGGCTAGGCGTGTTTTAAGGATTTAAGTCTTTTGCGGTTTTAACTTAATTAGGAAGGCAGAGCAAGGAAAACAATGATTTTGGATGAGTTGCCGTTGGCGGGAGCTTTCGAAATGAATCTTGCCTTCTTCCATGGTACTCCCGGGCCATCCTCCGTCATCCGCATTTTTTATTCACTTAAATGCCCCACTTCCTTTTCCCAAAGATTCCGCACAACGAAAGGGAAAGGAACTGAAGAGAAGTGGATTTGAAAACTTTCTCCGGCGGGGAAAGTTCGTTTTTCAAAAATTGTGAACTCTGTAGAAGACATTTTAATTCGAAAATTGTGGTAGGGGAGGAGTAAGAAGGATGGAAGGAGCTCCTTGCCTTCCTTCAATGCAAACTGAACGTGACATTTGGGCAACTTAACCTGCTACCCGAAATTTTTTCTTCCCCTTTCCCAAAACCAGAGTTGGTATTCTAAATTTTTTATGACGGGAAAAACGGGCAGGGAAAAGACTTTCTTTGAAGAAAGAAAGAAGAGTAACAGATTATCGTTGACATTCCCTCCCCTCCCTTCTTCTTCTCGTGACATTTTCCGCATCAAAGATTTTCTCATCTCTGTGTGTTGCCTTGCCTTTCCTTTTTTGTTTAATGTACTCCTGATACTCCCCAAGCACATTTAACTTGCTGGCATTAGAAAGAGGGAGACCGTAATGGTAAAGGACCCCAATCATAAATACATAATGCATTGAGTGCAAAACTGAATTTAATGCTCCCCCGTTCTCCCTTGTGATCAGGGTGAAAGGGAATGGGGAAAGCAAAGCAAACTATTGACAGGCAGCAACGAAAGCATGAAATTCCAAATATAAAAACATTTGCCCTGATTTCCTTTCCCTAACCACCACCATCTCCCACCACCTTGTTTTGTGATTTGTATTTACTGGAAAAAGTAAGGGAGGTGAAAGTACGTGTACGCACAATTCCAATAACGCAAGAATGTGATACGTTTTTCTATATTTTGATCCAAAATATACATATGGGAGAAAGTAAGTTTGAATTCTCAAGTTACTGAGCAACGTAGAAATGCTACTGCTTCGGAATTCGGAACGTGAAGACCTCAGTATTCAGCACAGCGACAAAAGTATGTTGAGTCGAAAGTATAAATACAACAGTACAATGATTTGTATGCACCCATATCCGCATTCCCTCTTTTCTTTCATTGTCTTGCCTGTATCCCTGATTCTGATCCCTCCCTTGTTGAATGAGCTACATATAATATAATATATATATAAGATATATCTAAATATGTACGTGTTATTACTTTCTCCTCCATTTGTTGTTGTCTTTTTTTTCACGTTATGATTATGACGATATTCAATTTCATAGATTCCTTCGTAACAAGGGAAAGTAGCTCCTTCGTAGGCTTCCTACCTTAGTACTCCTACTGGTGTCACATATATGCATGAGTGGTATGGAACCTTCATGCCTTTGCCTCTTTTGTGATTTATTTTTCCTTCTCCTTTCCATCCTACGCTAAACATTTCTCTGAGCTTTCTGCATACTTTTGAAAGTATTCCAGGGCCAGGGATATCCCTGCGGTCTAATTTTCCAGGGTATGCTCCTTCCCCCTTAAATAATATGAACCATGCAAATGTTCCTGGTATTTCTCCATGTGAAGAATTGCCAGTGCTGGGAAACTTCTGCAAAATCCTCATTGTGGTTCCTTGTAATAAAAAGATAAAGGAGATGAGCTTCCTCCAGCGTTCCGGCTCTTGGCAATTTTTGCTTTATTGAGAACTTCACATGGGTTACATAATAAAAAGATAAACTTTCATTGTTATGAGTCCTACGAGTTTTTCTGCAATTCTCTCCTGCGTTCCTCGTGACAAAGGTTTTGTCATTTGCGTGAATTTTTCAAATTCCCAGAACAAACCGGCGTTTCGGGTGTAGCTGATCTCTGGAAAATCAAAATATACAAAAACGCTAAAAACTAGTGAATCAATTCCCAAAAATGTAATTTGCACTTTTCGAATTGTGAAATTTTAAGACCGGCTAAATTTTATACGTAACGTGATGATGTAGTTAACGTAATGATGACCATTGTCGCAACGGTTTTACGACAGAGACACAAAGCGCCAGTACGAATAATGTAATTGTTACAAGTAATATAATTTCATGCCTGAAAACTACGTTTTATAAAGAAAATTGAGCCTCCGCCGTTATTTGTGCGGCACGCCTCTTGACCTAACCGGTTTGTGTGCGTAGCTACTTATTTTTATTACTGCAATGTTAGACTGACAGTTCCAAATATGATTTTTTTAGGATGGTGTAGGGTAAGGGAAGGAGAATAGTAAGGGATCTCATTTCGAAAAGAGTTCATTTTTCATTTTGAATTGGTTTAAGATTAAAGATAAACGGGGGAGAGTTGTAGTTGGAAGTTTTTGGGAAGATGGTAGTTATGAGACAAGAGACACAAGTCATGGGAGGCAGGATTTGGAGAAAGGAAAAGGACGAGCAGCCGGATGGAAAGTCTTTTTTTCCCGGGTAGAGTGATTGGATTTTGTTGGACCGCTGCGTGGCTCCAGTGCTTGCGCTGCGGCACTGGCTCGCTGGGTTTCCATAGAGAGAAAGTGGAGAAAGTGCCTTTCCTCACTCACCAAAAAGTTCAAGAGGGAAAAGTATAATATTCTTCACTTCTGTCACACTTTGTTGACTCGAGCAATGTTACAAATCCAGAAAGTTACCCCGTGCCCCTTACCCGTGCTTTCTCTTAAGTTTTGTCCGCAGGATGTCTCAAACAAGGCGCCTGGCCTTACTTATTTTTTAACTTCCAGCTGCTGCTGGCCAACGTGGCGGTCCAAAAACTTATCCCACTTTCTCCAATCTAAAAATAAACTTTTCATCCTATTAATTAATTTGACCTCCTCCTCCCAGGCCCAGGCTCATCCAGGGTTCAGGTCAAGCCCGGGGAACAATGTTTTATGGCCCCTGCCCGATTTCAATTCTTCCGCTTCCCCTTCTAGGAAATCTTGGACGCCGTTCAAGAAAGGAAGGAAGAATTAATAATCGGCAACTGCCGTCGCGCCTTTCGACTCCAGTAGAGATTGAGATCAATATCAAATTTGTTCTGTCAAATCACATCACTTCCGGCTCAATCTATTTTCCGTTCCCTTTTCTTTTCTGCGCCATATCATCTCATTATTATTATCCTCTTCGACCTGGTCAAATGACATGAGGCGATAACATTCTTAGACCCATTCACGGTTCCTTTTACGCTTCACAGCCTTGTTTTCTTTATGACCCGTGGAAAGGGGAAGAATAACCCTTAGCCTTCAAATCAATTGAACTCCCCCTGCTCGTAGTCCGTAGAGATGCAGTTAGCAGATGAGTTTGGTTCATGACTTATATAGGATGTGTAACTATAAAAATCCCACTTTATTTTCCTGGAACATTTTGAAAAAGGAAGTGGAAACTGGTCCTGTTTCTACTGATACTTTCACTTGATTTCCTTAGTTTACTCTCCACGCATATTTTAATCCTAATTGCGTTTTTGTGAGTTTTTTCTTAATTCCTAATTGCTTCTTAGCTACAACATGGTTACAGGGAACGAAAACCGGGGACAGTTTTTTTTTTTTTTTTTTAATTAAACCGAATCAAAAAGTTCAATTGTATTCTGTAACAAAATAATTCATTAATTTGAAGGAGAAAGTCTCACTCATTTCGACTTCCCCTTGTTTTTTCAGCCATTCAATTAACTTTTAGCGAAATATTTCGCTAAAATTATTCCTTTTGATTGGCAAAGTTGGCTTATAAAATAAATGGAGTTGCGTAAGTTTGGCAATAATCCTTAGTGATTGGTCGATTAAAAGTTTCACATTTAGGTTAATGTTGGATCGCTTTGTATTTATCAACCTAGTTTTGTGCTAATTTCCGAAGTCGTTCCAGTTTAATAAGCCATTCATTTTTATATTTCAAAATTCTATTTTTCCTAACGCATACGCAACGACCGTGTTTGTTAATTTCCTAAAGTGCGTCCTCTAAAATTATTAACTTGAAAGCTTTCCAGAAATTTTTTCCAGAAATAATTCTTGCTCCAAGTTTTTAGTTAATTTAGACTAAGGACTTGAAAGGACTCGAATATTGGGGGCTCCCCGAGAATTTCTAGAACTTAATTCCGGACTCCTCATTTTACCATTACGGTATTAGACGTGGGCAAACATCAAAAGGCACGGAAATAATATTTCTGCACCTCCAAGATTCTGATTACTAAGAAAGCATTCCTTGGGTTTACAAAATTTTAGCTAAATTGTTTATAATTCATGTTTGGTATTTTGGGGGACGGTTCCATGCCATGGAAATGAATTCCTGGAAATCCGCTGAAATTCCAGGCTTCAGGCCCCTTGAAATGTACATTTCCACGGCCTTTGATCTTAGTAAAGAGCCTTTATTTGGCAGAAAGTTCATATGGACTCGGGGCGATGTCAACTTTTAATATTTGATTGGATAGTTTCAGCCCAAAGTTTTCTAATCCCCGTTCGACACCACCACTGGAACATCCCTGGGACACCTCTGGAAATGGCACAAATTGGAAACTCAAGTAGGGCGAGGTCTCTTTGAGGATTGGGATTTGAGTTTCTGAATTGAAAATTGTTCAGTAGGAAACATATGGGGGGAATTCCGCGTATCCTTTTTAATATGACGTCCTTCATCTCAAAGGGAGATTACTCTGTCCAAAGGGCGGTATCAAGTGCCATCGCATCCGTCTTTGCTGTCTCCACTTTCTTTCATGTCGTGTCATGTCCCATGGTCAAAGGATCCTCATAACCTCTGCCAAGTCTACGTCAGGGCTTATCCTGCCTCTCAAGCCTAGAAGACCATTCTGGATACATTACGCACGGTCCTATGTGTCTTCGGTTATCAAACGTATTAGATACAGAGAAAGCCCACTTTCTCCGCGCGTGAATGCAATGGACCATTGATCCGATTCTGAAATTGCGCAAGGAGAAGATGCCAATTTAAATTGGAATGGTTTCGCAAGGGTCTTAATGAAGGAAGATTTCCAGTGTAACTTAAGTTCCCTTGGTGTGACCGTGGTGATCGTTTCAATTCCCACAGTATGTCGCCGTTGATTGGACCGAGGACAGATTGAGGACGTTATAATTAAAGTTTTATGGGAGGTTGCCCCATTTAGGAGCAGAGCATCCAGGACCAACTACTTGGTCCCATGAAATAATTTCTACCAAGCGCCCTAATTACTATTAACGGATTCACTCCAGTTTCATTAAATTGAAGCTTATGGTTTCCAGTTTTCACGGAATCAAATATGTAAGGAGGAAATGCGCATTATTCATGGACTGATTTCTGATAAACCGCAACCCGTAATTTCCTTAAGTTGAAGTCGAAGCTTGCAAGGGAACCAAGCGGGGTGTGATGCTCTTACCGACAAGAATGGATTTGAGTACAAATCTGACGGTGACATTCAGCAAAGTTCCCTTCGTAAGATCCCGAAACATCCGCTGCGGTATAAATAATGCGTTAAACTAATTTCCAATTTGGGACCCGGTGGTGTTAAGAAACATTTGGGGCTAAGTGGTTGAAGCCCTTAATTAAGACCCTACGTGACACTTTCCCTCAGAGCCAAACATCATGACAGGGGAAAGGAAGGTGATGGTGTGACTTTGGATTTCATTTCTATTCCAGTTTTCCCAAACAGCAGGGCGTATCCCCAAATGGGAAATACATTAGTGGATAATGAAGCTCCAAAGTGAAAGGACACAGTCGGAGTTTCTTCAAGTGGAAGTTTAGTGAAAGCGGAGTGAATGCAAGGGAAATGAGACTCACAGCGGTGTTCCCTTTTCAGTAGTTCTAGATTGTGAGTCAATAAAAGCAGCGGAGATGCAAAAGAAAATCATCCCTCAACAACATTATGATTTAGAACCGAAAGGAAACATTTTCTGGAAGAAAATTGGGGGTTTGGGGGCAAAAGTGGAGGAAATAAAAAATAGGGAAAGTGATGTTGTTTAGAGGAGGAGAAAATAGTTTACTCGCGAGGAAATAACCACAAACCACTTCCATTTTTTTTGAAGACATTTCCCGACCATGCGAAAAATGTATGCATAGTTTTGCATGGGTGCATTCATTCCAGCCATAGCAACTCTTACCACACCACTCCACTTTCTTTGACCTCCGCCGATGAACTTTCTCCGGAGGATATAAAACCAGACGCGTATGTTTTCTTGCCCTATTTTCCGCCTTGTTAGGTTAAGGGCGGTACTCGGCCCCCATTTAACAATGCCGCCAATGGTACAGTTCCAGCTTAGTCCCCTATTATCATCATTACAGTAATTTTTTACCCTCATTAACTTAATATTTATGCGCACACTCACACTTTCACTACAATTTACTCTTCAATTTTATGAGTGACAAAAAATTGAAATTGTACCGTACAAATTACGCAGCAAAATATGGACAGCTGCTCCTATTGGTTGCTGAGAAAAGTTTTCCTGCCATATTTGCGCACCAATGTCTGGATAAGCAAGTTTGTTCCTTCATTTCATATCCGGCGAGGGTGAATTGCACTGACTACCTCCGGTATTGAGTGAACTTTTGTTATCATCCTAATGCCCATTGTTCTATCCTAGCAATAACCATAATGCTTGTTTTGATCTATAGAGATTCAAATGCTCCAGGAATGATAAAAGCGCCGCTGTCCAGCACAAAGTCATTAAGTGAATTGACCCCACCAACATCACCACCACCACCACCGGTGGTCAACAACTGCTTTCTCTCATAAAATTTATTGATCCAAGCACAACATGTTTCTGTGGATGTGGGCTGGAAAGGGGCTGTTAACCCTTTTCAAAACCAATCACTTCCCAGTGCAGCGTATAAAAGACAACGGATGAGAAACAATACTGTTGATTCGATGTGTAAATAAAAAGTAACCGTAACTCTCAATTTCATGGAGAAAGCGGTGGAAATGCCTCCAGGCGTTGGAGCTTAGATTTTCTATCTTCCTTTTCAGGATGGGGATAGTAAACTTGCACCATTTTTATCCCATGGATTCGTGCTCCCCTAACTTGCGACCAACTAATGAATTAAATCCAGATGAACGAAAATCTAATTTCTTTTCTTCATCTCCGTTGAGCAAAGTTGGTTTTTTTTTGCACAGGAAGCAATTATTTTGGGAGGATTATACTCTGCTTACCCTCTTCCCCGGGCTGCAGTACTAAACCAAAGCCAAAAATCCATCTTGTGCTTTTACGTGGGGATGGGGAAAGCCTTCAAGTCAATCAGGGCGAGACAGACGCCGCTGCTGCTGATTCCACTGCCGATCAATAGAGCTCAATTTTACGATTAAGGTCCCTGATCCTGAGTACCAAGATTCGATTAAATTGTTGTAGGGGACAAATAATGCATTTCCAGCGCAAAGGGGCGACTGTTTCGGAGTCGTACCCACCCGCACTCTTATAAATTAAGGGATGCACTTATGCTTTCCGTTCCTATTCCGACTGAACACAAACACCCACACCCTTCTGGGCTTGACGTGGAGAAAGCGTTTGGGAATTCTGAGGGAGTCTCATCTGCACTTTGATGGAGGAACTCCTAATGCAATGGGAACATAACTTAAGTCGGAATGGCTCTCTACAATTTTCTTCCTAATGTGGGCACTTCCGAATCCAAACCATAGACTGCCTTTGTGCAAGAGACTGAACCAGCAGAGCTTCCTAGTCAAGACAAGTGTAAAATCTAATATTGCCAGGACAGGGGCCTGGGTGCTGGAGAAAGCAAATCTAAATTGTAGCACGTTTCCACTTTCTGCGTTGTTGTGACTGTGCTGTTCTTCTGCCTTTTGTTCTCGTCATTGTTCTCTGCGTGGTCCTCTTCCCCTTCCATTTCCCCTTATTTCCCAGCCTCCCCGCCTCCTCTCTTGTGCAAATGGACCAAATTAGTGTAAATGTGATTTTGATGCACTTTCTCCCTTTCTTCCTCAAAAGTTTTTGTCTCTAATTGAAATTGAAAGGTTTTAGGGGAGGAAGTGGGCGGCTGCTGGTCCTTCCTTTTCAAAATTTTACAACGGATGGAGACGTATCGAATAAAATCATTTCTGTATTTTCAGCTTCAGAAATTTGCCCTCCTCCTGATTGATTCAGGGAAAAGCTTATCCTTGTACAATTTTAAATTTGGAACAGGAAAAATGGCTTAACGAAATTTGGAACGGGCGGAACCGGAACCTTTTCCATGTTTTCAGGACTCATGGTTTGCATTCCTCTAATTATGTGTTCTTTAAAATTCTTCGTTTTCTGCCCGAATGACATGATTTTCTGCCCACTCTCCAAATTGCTTGGGTTGTTGAGATTCATCCATAAAGTTCCTTGAGGCAGGACGTGTGAAGGAAGATCAGATAAGGGATCGGAGGAGTCATGCGCGGGTTTACGGAGAAAGTCTTAAGTGCTTTCCTTCCTTTCCCCAGCAGGATGCCGGGCATTCCTTCAAATTTGTGTTATCAATAAATATCATCTAATGCACTCTGGACGGTATAAACCTTTTCAATTTGAAAAATCTCCTTTCCTCCCCAACCTTATAGAGAGAAGGTGAGGTTTTGTTGGTAGTTGCCGTCGTCGATTGACTCAATAGTAAAAGCTTTTACCATAAAAGAGGAAGTTGAGGACTACTACCATGTCCATTAGAATGAATCCAAGAGAGAGAATCATCAGGAGGATGAGGGCATTCCGTATAAACATTTCCCTGAATGACCACCCTATCGCCAGAAATCAGAAGGGAAAGAAGAGATATGGGCATTCCGGCAGAAAACTTTCTCCCATGTCCTTTCCCCTTGTAATAACTCTTCCACCGTCCCTCTGGAACTAACCATCCTAACCGCCTATCACATTCATCTTTAACAAGAAATACAAGGAAGAGGTAAAAATATACAAAAGAAGAATGGGAAAGTATTGGAGGCCTTTTAGAATTGATGTACCTATTCCGAGTATTGAAACCTCCTGGAGTCCTGGAGTCAAGTTGTCTCTCCTTCACATGTCTCCATGGTTTACATTGCCTGGGTTCAATGGGATCGGTGGGTATGGTTGACATTTGGCTGAGACAGGAGGGAAGGAATGACAAGGAGAAAGCTCAGTTTACTTATTGAAAAGGGAAGGAGACGGGAGGCAGTCTCGGATTGGCCTTTCTATTTTGAAACGGATACATTATTAGGCTTATCGCTATTCCTATCCCTTCCCTTCCAGCCTCTCTATTCTGAATCTTATCAACGAGGTATCTGATTTCAGCCGGAGAAATGGGTAGAGACAGGAGCCAGGAGCCAGGAGAGGACACAATTGATATAATCGGCTGCACTTGACTTCCTGTCCCTGGAGACAAACGGGGGACTGGAGAAGACTCCGAAGAATCAGGAATTGAGTTTAGGAAACTCTTGAATTTTTGTCTCTTTCCTCTCTACTACTAAAGTGGAACGGGGAAGGGTTGAATTACAATGGAGGAGAAAGTGAACCCTTTTAACAGAAATGGTAATCAGATATTCTAGAAGGGTCACACAATAATATTGAATTGGAAAACGAGGATAAAAGTTTTACAGAAGTGGGGGTAATTAAATTGGCCAAACTTTTATGACCTTTCATGTAACACCGGAACTAGAACCAACTAAGCGGAAACTTTTTTCTTCTTAAACTGACTATCTCTACAATGATTTTTGCAGAGAGAAGTGGCAGGGTATTCAAAATTTTGTGGGGTAAAAAACATTTT
>JAQIWD010001234.1:0-13504 GCA_034694825.1 Anurida granaria
GGCAGAAATTGTCAGTTGGCATACTTATCTGCATAGTTGTAAATTCTGAATATGGACTAACCTAAGTTATGAAATCAGTCTGGAACTTTTTGAATAATAGGAACATATTAAGAATAGTTGCTAAACATCTCCTGTGATTGACTGCATTTTGTATCCTCTCCAAACCCAAAGCAGCTCTTAGGGGACGCGGATCTTATGGGGGCATGTCTCTGTAATATGTACCAACTGGCCCCATTTGATCCTGTGACCAAACGTACCCCGTACTTGACATTGAGCAATACGCATTGTAGTTGCGCCCTGGACTGCTACAGAACGACCAAAGAGGATACCGACATTGGAATTTTCTTGTAAACTCTTCTTTGCAAATCTCGTTAAAGAAGCAGGTACGCTGAAAAGCAGAAATAGTAGAATAGCGTGTAGGTTCCAAACAATTATGAACGCTCAATGTAATACAAATGAATTAATGTTGGAAAAGGAAAATCGTTTTACATCTGTCGTGTACTCAGTGACAGAATTGTCGTAGCGCTCTTTGAATTTTTACTGTTCTCGCCCGTGTAGAACGACGTTGCAACCTCTGACTTCGTCCCGTAGTCACAAGAGTCATCGACAAAAGGGTCACCAGCACAACAATGCCATGAGGAACCTCATTTCGAGCTTCAAGCGCGACAACGTAACGGTTTTAAGATGTGCTAAACTCTGCACATGATTTAGGGCTGTGAAAGTCAAAGACGCAATTGATGGAGGGGAATACAATGAAAGAGAAAGTCCAGATGAGATGAGACGCTTTTGAGCATCAAACGAGTTTCACTCGGATTCCATCACATAACCCCCTAACGCAGCTTACTTTTCTCAGCCTCCATCGGGTGAAAGCAAGTAAAGCACTTCCGCTCTGGAAACGGAAACGGAAAGAGTAAGGCCAAATCGCATTTCCGCCATAGTTTGCAAAACGAAAGCATTTATAATTTATTGCCTCCCTGTGAATTCGGCCAAGTCATTAAAAAAAAATTAAACTGGACGATATAAGAATTCTCCGTAATCGTCGTTAATAGGAATCCCCGACCTTGTAGACAGATCCTTGTTTCTGGGAATTCTGGGGAAGACGAATGCGCTGCTGCCTTTGAGCGAAAGGTTTCTGATTTAAAAAAATTAACTTGATTAGAAATGAATGGCAAGTGCATCATCACTTAAATCTGGATAAATATTAAAAATTTACCTGAACTCCCGTATCTGATTTGTAAATGTAAGCTTCTCCTTTTTCCACACTAACTTCAACGTCGTCTGTGGTTGAAGAGATCGAGAATTTCTGGATGTGTGAAGTCTCGATGAAATCTTTGGGTGTCGGTACGTAAACGTAATCGTCAGAGCCAGGAAGCACTGGAGGAGGAGAAGGAGGATGAGCTACGCGGTTCGGTTCATTCGATTTCTTCAATAAGTAGGCCAACTTCTTCTTCTCCGTGTCGGGAAAGCACTCATTAATTTTCCCAGACTCTTGCACTTTCTGGATTTCACTCAAATTCCTTTAATGTTATCCGCCCTGGTCGCATTTTGGATTCTTCATAAGAAGGTGAAAGCGTTTGAACTTTGTTGACGTCGATTGGATCTTTGGGCAACTTTCTCCAGGTTTTGTCAAAGTTGTCCGGGCTTTGTTACAATTATTCGGCCCGGCAGGAAGATGAACTCTCTTTTAGTGAAGGCGACATTCTCTACATTCAACAGGAACAGGGTAGCGATCCGGATTGGTGGAAAGTGGAAAGCCCGATGTGGTACAAAGTCTAGTCTCATTCCTTCCAATTATGGTAATTTTGAGCTTCGAATGAAAATCCTGCGTAATTATTCCAGTCTGATGTGTTTCTGTAATTTTACAGTGGAATTAAAATCGGGCACGGTAGACAATCCGATTCATGATGCTGCCAGAAGAGGAAACTTGGAATTTTTACAGGAATGCTTGAGGAATGGCGTGACTTCAACGGGGTTGGATGCTTCTGGGGCCAGTCCGCTCTATTGGGCTTCTCGGGCAGGTCATCTGGATTGTCTTGTACCGCGGATTGAAGCTGGGATCAAGCATTTTGGAAATCCGGAAAAGTTTATCAACATTCAGGTTAAATGATTCCAAATCGTGGAGACTGCTGGAGAAAGTTTCACCTGAAATGATTTCTGGATACAGAATCGGTTGGGGGAGACTCCGTTACATGTGGCTGCGGCCAAGGATCACCTGGACATAGTCAACGTCTTACTGCAAAATGGTGAAATTGTGGGTATCTTGAACAAGTAACAACAGACGGCGTTGGACCCGCCGTGTCATGACCCTGACGTAAAATTCGCCCTTCTCTTTTCCAGCCAAATGAAAAGGACGCTCAACAGGAAGACGATTATTTGGAGGAATCTGAAGAGGATAAGGAAATCAGTTCATCTCTCTGCTTAAATTGGATTACAATTCACAAATTAATTAGTCATTTACTTTTATAAGCTTTGCTAGGTAAATAATTAAAAGACGCTTCCTCATTAATTATTTCCAGATAAACTGCCGTGTACAGTTCAAGCTGGCAACGCAGGAACTCTAAATAAACGCGGCAAAGTTGTGGTGTGGAAGGATACAGTTTGTTTTTGGATAAAAACAAAAAAGTCGACGGATTTCGTCCTCGGTCAACCGGTTTTACAAGTATTGATTGAAGATTGATTGATTGTTTGGACTCGGAGTAACGTCGGTCAGGATTGGAAACAAAGGCAAAAGGGTCAAAGGTCTAATTCTCAAGTTTGTGAGACTCATTTGAAATACCAGTAAATCAAAATTACGCCATTTAGGTAAGTGCAGTTATATATTCTATTTTCCATTTTGGATTTAGGATATTGTCGAAATGCTGCTCAAAGAATGGTTAAGTCATTGTAACTTCTCTTTCGAAGGTCCTGGACAGGATGTTGGCTGCAGTTGCATTCTGTTACACATTGGGGGGAAGAAAGAATACCATGCTCGACTGTGGGATGCATATGGGATTCAAAGATGAGGTAAATTAATCATATTAATCATATAGACGGATTTCCGACGTCATCCTTTTTTGTATACTGAAATTAGTTATACCCGTATTCCTTAATGAACTTTGGTGACTTTTTTTTTCATTTACAGAGGAGAGGACCTTATCGGATTTTGAGGATTTTGGCCATTTTTGGGCCAATCTCCGAAATTGCTCATATTTGCAGGGTAAGTAGTCCTAGTCCTGTAGTAACGGACTACTTACCCTGCAAATATGAGCAATTTCGGAGATTGGCCAAAAAATGGCGAAAATCCCCAAAATCCGATAAGGTCCTTTCCAGACTTTTCAGCAATTACACAAGGAACTGGGAAGTCTTTGACCGACTACCTGAACTGCGTCATCATCTCACATTTTCATTTGGATCATTGTGGTACATGACGGAACAAGTGAAGTACGAAGGGCCGATTTACATGACACATCCCAACAAAGCAATTTGCCCAATGCTCCTTGTAATGTCCACATATTCAAAACGCTGTCAATAATACTTATAATTCCGTTGCATGATTCTGATTTGTGCAGCAAGACATGGTCAGAGTTAACGAGATACAGAGGAAGGAGAGGATTGAGCGCTTGAATACTCCAAAGGATCAGGCAAAGCTAAAAGCCGAGGAAGCTGAGAACGCTGATTTCTTCACCAGCGCACAAATTGCAGCGAAAAGAGGGACAGCAGTCAATCCTCATCAAACCACAATGGTGGACAAGCATCTTAATCAAGGCGTATTATGCCGGACACGTGCTTGGAGCAGCCATGTTTCGAATTCGGGTCGGGTCGGTTTTGCAGAGTATCGTCTATACCGTAAGTCAAAGGCTTTGAACTTTTGTAGGATATTATACCACCATTCTTCTCGTTGAAATTTGTTTATTTATTTTATTAGGGTGACTACAATATGACTTCAGATCGTCATCTTGGTGGCGCCTGGATTGATCGATGTCGTCCAGACCTTTTCATCACGGAGTCCACATATGCCACCGCAATTCGAGATTCAAAGAGATGTCGAGAACGAGACTTTTTCAAGAAAGTACACGAATGTGTTGACCGCGGTGGAAGAGTGTTAATTTCAGTATTTGCACTCGGAAGAGCTCAGGAGTTGTGCATCCTATTTGAGACTTACTGGGAACGTATGAACATAAAGGTTGGATAGTGCAAATTACTTCAAATTGTGACTAAACGATCTTATCTCACGGTTCTAATTTTATCAGGTTCCAATTTACTTTGCAATTGGAATGACAGAGAAAGCAAACCATTACTACAAAATGTTCATTACTTGGACGAACCAGAAAATCAAAAGGACATTTAAAGGGTAACATGTCTGACTTCCATCACATCAAACCATTCGACAAGAGCTACCTGAATAATCCTGGAGCAATGTAAGCATAATTTGGCACCATTCCTAAACTAAACTCAGTATGGAAATAAATTAAGCGTCCTTATTTTTGTCTGGATTCCAGGGGTTGTTTTTGCCACTCCTGGAATGCTCCACGCTGGTCTCTCGCTCCATATTTTTAAGAAATGGGCGCCCAACGAGAACAGCATGGTAAGTTTTTGGATTATAACAACACGTCGTGTCGTCGTCGTAACTGAACTAACTGAGGGGCAATTGATATGTAGGTAATTATGCCTGGATTCTGCGTGAGCGGAACAATCGGGAGCAAAGTTATTGCTGGGAACAAGAGAGTTGAGATGTTACATTCAGAATTCATAAATCAGGAAATACGGAAATGTAGTTGTTCACCAAGGACTGGGGGCGAGTAATTCGATAGGAGAAGTTTTTTTTTTAACTAATTTTCAAAAATATAAAAGCAAAAGGGAGGTTTGGATGTAAAAATAAAAATTTTCATTTTTCATGGTGTATGGTTTAGCTAAACTCCTCTGGCGCAATGAACTCTCGTCATTATGTGAAAGGGATTTCAAATTCAAATAATACACAAGACAGGGTTGTTTTCAATATGTATTAAAATATTAAAAAGAATTTTTTCCCCATTCTGTTTAATAATTTACTTAACATGGCATTGCCCTATCGATTACAAAACTATTATAGTTACTTAGTCGAAGGATAATCAAATGCATAGAGTATCTATAATATAATCATTCATTTTGTAGGAAAACGATTCATAGACGAGTTAACTGGACAAGTGAATTTAACCACGGCAAACTTGTAATTTGGCAACCCTGTATTGTGGTTGATTGAGTGTGACTATGAAAAGTGAGTCCCAGAATGATCTCTTTGAGTCAAGAGCAGGGAAACGCCGAAGCAGGTTGTCAAAGTCAAACAAAAACTCCCTTCGCCTTCGTCGTCTTCAGCTTCCTCCTTCCTTTTTCCATTCTCTCACATTCCAAAGGATTTTAGACATTTCTATTCACTCGATTCTACTCCTGCTGATCTCATTCTATTATTATTTGGACCACATTCCCTAATCAAACTCATCTGAGAGGTCGATGAAATGTTGGATTGAGGTCACCACTTTTTAAACTTGACCTTTTACCAGGCACGAGATTTACATGGGGTAAGTATAAGAATCTCAATTATTATGCTTACATCTCCCTCCTCTAATATTAACTCGGATTGATTAATGAATTTCAGTGAGTCTCCAATCTTCACTTGTAAGGCCCATGTCTTCCACATTGACCCAGGAACCAAGAGGTCATGGTTACCCGCATCATCCCTAGCTGTCCCTGTCTCATTCTTTTATGACTCTTCTCGTGGACTCTACAGGATCATCTCAGTCGAAGGCACAAAGGTAAGGTTCAATGTCCCTTTTTTTAACTCTATGAGTGACGTGGTTTCGTGTTTCCAAGTTTGTTACTTTGTGTTGCGCAGGCGGTGATAAATTCGACTGTGACTCCTTCCATGACCTTTACCAAGACGAGTCAAAAGTTTGGCCAGTGGTCAGATGTGCGTGCCAACACAGTCTATGGGCTTGGATTCCCTTCGGAAGGAGAACTAAACAAGTTTATCGAACAATTTGCAAGTGTGAAGGAGGCTACCAAAGGGAAGGGAGGTGGAACAACGAATGGGAGTGGTGGTGGGTCAGGTGGTGGCTCTGCTTCAAATATTCCCATTCCACCACCAGAGTCTGGATCCTATGGACGGGAGGATGTCAACTCGAATGAGCCAAATGTCAACAATTCCAATACCCTGTCCAAAGGGACTTCATCGTCTGGTTCTGGTGGACATGCTCATGCGAGGAGTCAAAGTCTTTCTGCTGTATCCCCACCACAGCAACATTCCACCACGGCCAACACGGAGAGTCCGAAGCATCTTTCTAAACAGGGTGGTGATATACTCAAGGGACCACCCAAGTATGACACTTCAGAATCAGGACTCAAGTATGAAAATGAACGACTACGATTAGCACTCTCACAGAGGTAAGGAAACAAAGTCATTCATTTCAGCCATTTCAATGTCAATTTATACTCATCATGGCTTGTATTCATTTTATTGTTTCAGTTGCTCCAATGCAAAGCAGTGGGAAATTGAACTCGGGACACTGACAACAAACAACAACCGACTAACGGCGGCTCTCACCGAGAGCAAATCAAACGTCGATCAATGGCAACGCCAACTCAGGTTACCATCTCTTGTTTTTCCTTGGACCTTTTTTTTCGGACATGCAAAATGTATGTTCACACTTTACCATCTCCTTTGCCCTCCACTTCCAGTGCCTACAAAGACGAGAATCAGCGACTGAAGCAGAGGGCGCTGGAGGCAGAGGCGGCAAGTGGGAATGCGGATGCAGCCCAGGAACTCAGGAAAGAACTCGCACTCATGCGAGACAAAGTGGACACATTGCAGGCGGCTCTCAAAGGTAAAGAGGAGGAGGTGAAACTACTCAAGGAAAAATGTGCGGCCAATCAGGAGGGGTCAAAGGGCACCCCAACGGTAAGACCACGCATGGGGCTTAACCTTAACTCAATTTCTTCTTCGTCATTGGCTCGTTTATCAATCCCCATAGGAGGTGGAGAGTGTGCGGGGGGCTTTGGCAAGTGCAGATGCACAGTTGGAAGCAGCCCTTGGAGCCCAAGACTCTCAACGTCGCGTTCTGGAAGCGTTGAATTCTCAACTGGCAGATAAAATCCAAGAACTCCTTGCAATTCACCGGGAAGTGAACGTGGCCCTTCAGACGTAATCTCAATGTCATCAGTAAGGATTTACCAAAGTTAACCTTAGACCCTCTTCTCCACCTCCTCCTCCTTTGCCCAAATCAGGTCTTGTCTCTTTTTGAATTGTAAAACCTCCACTTTCGTTCTCCTTGTTCTGAATGACACTTCCAACCCACCACACTTTGTATACTTGGATTAATTAATCAATTATCATGTATGTAAATGAGTAAGGCCAATGACTCTGGTTGTGTTTAGTTATTAGAAGAAATACCGAGTGATATTAAGTATCTACCCCACCTACTTCAGTAGAAGACTCGTGACATGGACAGTGACACTTGACATGAGGACATGGCCCAACGAAAGGCAATTTGTTTTATTTTTATTTGTTGTGCAATTGTAGCTATAGTTGATTCCAATAGGGAATTATGTTGACTTTACTTTATTATTTCACAAATTCCATTCCATTTAGTTCAAATCATGCCATTGTCATTCCAATTAATTAAGATACTCCTAAAGTCTCTCAATACTCAAGGCAGCTGCAAGAAAGGTATCTAATCCGAATCAGTAAAAAAGCAAAAGAATCCATTTGAGTTCTTAACCCATTCAAACTGATTGAATTTTATTTCAGAATGTTCCATCTTACTCCATTTATACATTTTATCCTCTTGGGAATTGTGGCTTAAATGACTCTAAAGAAGAATTCATCAACTCCGTTTTAATACTTTTAAATACTGTTTCCTTCATTTTTGGTTTTTTATATTTTGATCCCCGAATCTTCCTCAGCAAATTCGGATGCGTGCGACATACTTTCTTCCGCGCCTGCGCTGGTCTCTAGTCTACTCGTTGGGGTGTTTTTGGTCAATTTCAATATTAAAGGGGGGATAAGGCGCGTGCCAGGGTTGTTAGGTGGGTCCGTTCAGTTCCTGGGTGTGGCTGGAGGGGGCGGGAGTGCGAGTGTTTTTGAGAGACCAGCAGAGCCACCCTGCCCTCCTGTTGTGGGTGTAGGTACACTCTTGGAATGTGGCATCTGAGAACCAAGGGCAGCGGATTCTGGGCGTAGAAGATTCCCACCACCCAAGGAAAGTGAGCCACCACCGCCCCTGCCTCCACCCAAGAGTTTACTCAGGACTTCAGGTAATCCCTCCAAGGCTTCGCTCATGCCGACCAGCTTCTCTTCAATGGTCGAGAGACGATCCTCCAAATGATCCTGACGCCCAGACAAGTCGGACACAATCTCATACACCGTGTTCTGCGTCTGAAAAAAACAAACAAATTCACAATTATCCTCAATAACGTTTAGTTATTTGAAATTCCCACCACCGTACGCCAACGGTTTGCACGTGTCTACCGGTCGAAAACATCGGAGGATTTACCTTTGCCATGTCTGTGATTGTGTTTGCATTATCCATCAGTTTCCTTTGGTCCATTTTCACTTTTCTTAGTCTACAATGGAAGTTTACATGAAAACGGAAGTTAGGAATTTGATACCAAAATGGAGGTTGTTGTGGATGACTTACGCGTAGATTGCAAGGAGGAACTTTCGTTGGTGAGCTCGAACGCGAGAAGGGTAAACACGCTTCACCAGCTTCGTGTGTTTGTAAATGAGCCAAGTTTCACGCAGGACATTAGCCGCAGAGTTTTTTAACTGTGAGACAAAAAGGGAAGGATTTGAAGCTCATCAAGAAATATTAAGTAGAATAATATTTAGTTTTCAAAGTTATGGGTCTTTATTTATTTAAAATTATTCTAGAGTATAAACTTTCCGACGCTTTTCTCGAGTTCGCTCGCACCCAGGGAATGTAAACTTGGTTCTTTGTCTACATCTTTCATCACAAAGTTGGTACAACAAAATGACGCCCACGAGGACGGGCTTATAGTACGCTTCCCCTGAAATTAAAATGCCACGACCACACTTTCCTTTTCATACTGTTTAAGTTTATGCAAAGTTTCCACTAATGCCACCTTCCCACTTAAACTTGATTAAGAAATGGAAGCTTCGTTGCGAGTAGAAATGAAACCGGGAGAAAAGAGTCGTCGTGTTTTCTTAAACAGCCATGCCCATGTTTACCCGTTTTGTCAACTGCGTGTCCATCATGAAGTTGTGTACGTGCTTCTCTGCTCTGCTGAGCTCCATCTTCCGAGAGACAACCGCAACCAAAAGTGCAGTGCAGCCAGCACCCTATAAAATACAGAGGAGAAAGGCGGGGTAGAAGTTACAAGCTTAGAACTTATTCGTGGGAACATTTGAAATTGGGTGGGAGTGAGATACCAAGGGTGGAAATCCCCTTTAAATGGCTGGAAATGTAGACGGAAGTCGAACAAGAGCTAGTTTGTATATAATAATATGAAGAAATAAGATTACCATAAGGCCAGTAAGAGTGGCAATGCCCCTACCGCAGTAGGTGGACGGAACAACATCCCCGTACCCAACGGAGAGAAACTGGAAAAGGAAGGAAATGGAGGTCAATGGCCTCTCTATTATTGGTTAGTTACTTACAGTGACTGCAGTCACCCAGAGCCAGTCTACCTGCACGTGATCCTTGTCATGATACCTACATTTCATAACCACGTTCAAACCCTCAACTTCATTTTAAAATAAGATTGTGTATATTTTTTGGATTGTAATTGCATGTCATGTCAGCCTCAGAGCCTCCTTTCCTTCATTCTCAACGTTGAATGTAAGAATTCATAGGATTTTAGGAAACTTTTGAAATGGGTTAAAATTTCCCGCCAAAGTAGCTCACTCCCTGGGGTTTGGGTGTTGGAACTTACCATCATTCCGCATGTGATGCAAATCCCCCTCCCACAGTATGTATTGGGCACAATGTCACCATAACCTAAGGAAACCCATCACCCAGATTCACTCAGTCAGTTTTCTATTTACTTTTCAATTAAATCATAATCTAGTTCATGGGGTTAAAATAAATGTTTCCATTTCATTCTAGGAGTGAAGGTTAGCAAAAGTAATTTACCAATTCACAAAGTACTGCATATTATGTTCGAATTTGTTCTTTGTTCGAAAGTTAAAACCAAATTTGTTTTTAACTTGAGTGATAAGTTAACTCATCACTACATCTACAACTTGTAACTGCCTTCAGTTTATAAAAAACATAACGCTGAAACAGTTACCCGTATATAAACCATTAATTCAATACCATATTTGTGACTATTCTTCAAAAATATGTTTGAGCATGCTGTACACAGAAATAATTCCAGCTTAGACTGTGATCCTGTATTTATAGCACTAAGTATCCGCAAATTAGGAAAGGGAATTGCTCTTACTATTACATGTATCTCTATGGAATTACTATTTTAATCCGTTAAAAAAATACCCCCCAAAATGAACTTGTGAAATGCAACCTTCACTCGCTAGAAAACTTTGGCATCATAATAACCCAGTGATTTATTCGGAATCTTGGGTTAGGTTAGGTACAGGGTATATTACCTATGCATAAAAACGTGACTGCCACCAAATAAAGGCTAAAAACATCAGAAAAGAAGTTGAATTATTTGTTAGGAATCCTCCGCTTTGGAATGCTGCTCTTTAGAACAAAATCAATTCAAAAAACCTACAAAATCCAATTTCCAGAAAGCCATTTCAGACTTTTCAAAACTGCATCAAAAAGGAAACATAGGGGATAAAAATAGAACATCATACAGAGATCTTCTCGTTCATGAAACAAAATCCTTTCTGGAAATCCACTCTGTTTTTGTTTTGATGGAATTTGCAAATTGGGTTTTTGAGAGGTTTTGACTTGTGACACACCCTGGAGCATTATGGAAATCAACTCTACATGTTTTAGCGAAAACTTGTTTCTGATCTTTTGTAGGGGCCGTATTTATATTCCGGAAAATAAAATCGTTAAACTCCAGGCGACTGGGACTGGGAAGGAGATCACTTGACGTCAAGGAAAAATACACTTGGAACCAGTGGGATCATGAAAAACAGAGTAATCCCAATACAGAATTGAAATGTGTCGAGTGAACCAGAGAACTCTGTTTTTTAATTAATTGCATTGCCATTCAATGGGTTTACAATCGGACTGTGGTGTTTTGAATTGATTTTGGAACGTCAGCCTAGAATACTTAACTAATTTAACTAATTTCAAATGAATAGATTGGGTGTTTGTACCTATTGAGGAGATTCGCATGATTCTCCGGATCATGATGCCTTGAGAGAGGGATAGAAAATGGAATTTCAATTAATTAGTTTCTACTCCAACAAGCTCACTTTTACTTAGACACTCTCTAATTAAGTGAATTAAATAATTAAGGGAGAGAGATCCCTTTCATCAATCCCGATTGACTCCTTCAAAACACCTTTGATGTCTTTCATTTCCATTTCTCCCATTCACACCCACTCACTCTTTCTAACGTTTTCGTTCGAGATCCTCTTTGATCAAAATTTGATCACTTTTGACAACATTTGATCATCGCATTGCACCACAGTAAATGTACTCTATTTCTCTTGAGTCAGACGAGTAGGTTTAAGCGGGATCTCTTAACACTATCAACGTATTTCACACTGCATGATATACAACTATTCAAGGGCTAAAATAAAGACAGAGTGTGGGGTAAACTGACGAGGGAACCTCCTGGGGTGTGAATCGCCCAATAAAAGCGAAATCCATCCATCTGGTTTCTCTACTGCCAATGTACCAGTGAATTCAATGCAAGTGCGGTATATTTGGCTTTTATTGGAATTTTCAAAATGTAAATAAAACGTAACATTTTGAGAATTAGGACACCTGGGAAAGGAAAAAAAAAAACTTAAAACTTGAAACAAGTCAAAATGGGGTCATGCAGTGTAATCTGTTGACACTTTGTAATTTCAGGAGCGGAAGGATTTAAGTTGAAATGGATGTATGGGGTGACACCCCCTAGAGGTTCCCTCCTGAAACTAAAGCATCACGACAACGAGATAGCATCAGCAGAATTAACTTAGTTTGTATTGGGTAGTAAGGGAGGGGGATGAGAAACAGTGACTGACACGACAACCGACGACACTGACAACTCACAACTAGTTTAAAAGGCGAGCAGAGGGGGGCAAGGGGCAGAGTTGGGCGTTGAGTGAGGAGAGAGCAAACCGAAGCCCCAGGGAGGAGCACACGAGTCCGATGACCGCCAACTTTTGAAAAGAGAACTCTGAGCCTGACCATTGTTTGTGGGGACTAAAATGTAAAGCAAAGGGGTGGAATTAGGGTGAGGAAGGAAAGCAGGTATTAAGCATACACGGAGAGCGATGCAGGGTAATTAATCCATGGAGAAGGTGTTAAGTTAACTAAGAGCGAAACATGGAACAGGCGGAAGTCCCTTACCGTTCGCACTGTCGTAATGTCCAGGAAGCAATCATCCAGAGGGAGACCATGAAAACAAGCAATACAGTACCCGGGCATATCGTCATTAGCGTTTTCAGCACAAATCTATGAACAAAAAGAAAAAGGAGTTATTGGCAAACGGTCCAGAATGAGGTCATCTTCCGATAGAATAGGCAGGAATTGCTGAGTTTGGATCGTATTTCGATTACTCACATCAAATGATTGCGTAATAGTTGCGTAAAAAGTGTAGTTTTGCTCATACCTTGTGTTGAAATTGATTCGATTTAGGGCCCCAATGGATCGTGATGAGGCATCCGTGAATAGTTTCGAGTGGAGTAACATGACACGACAAATGAGATAGAGGCGAAGGAACATGGGGAGACTCAGGGCGACATCTATCGGAACTTCCTAAATTCCAACAAATAAAAAGTAGTCATCCATCATCTCTAAAGTGACATTTCCCCGTTCCTCAAACTCCATTTTGCATCATCATCCTCCCATATGAATGCAAGGGAGGAAGGATGAATAATTGGGTCACGGGAGTTTTAGGATTGGAATAACAAAAAGAAGATAAAAATGGGGACTTACTTCAGTGACTGGTCTTGTGCCTGGAAGGCTGTTTGCCAATTTCGTGGTCCATGTGAAGTAGTATTTCCCTGGGATTGGATGGACGGCACAAATGGCCAGTTCCAGTCCTATCTGGGACATACGCTGCCATGTCATGGCAATTCGCCAGTCATCTGCACAGTTGTCAATCATAAACAACTGAAATGGAGGAAGAGAGTTTATGCTTTATACATCTCATCACCACCATTATAAAAATGGATGGAGGAAAGAACGGAATCCAAAATGGAAGGAGAGACACAGATGGTTTATGCCTCTGGTTCATTAACTTCACTTCTACACAGCAGGGTCCCACTCTACAAACCATTAATAAACACTCACCAAATACAACAAATGACGCCTCAGCACAAAAACCCAAGCCCCCTTGACATCTTGCACAAAAACAAAAATCTAAGCGCGCCTGCATGCTTCATTTGGTATTAACCACAAAT
>JAQIWD010001235.1:0-13498 GCA_034694825.1 Anurida granaria
GGCCAAGCTACTTGCCAGGAAACGGGCCAGAAAAGTCAGGCGGTGTGGGCGGGCTTACATCTCAGTAGGTCCCACCCTCTGGTTGGGTAAGCTAAGCGAACGGACTATAATCTCGGCAATAGTTAACAACGGGTGCTACAATTCTCCATCGCTTAACTATACAGGGCCTGCCTAAAAACCTGAAAATGGCCGTCGAAAAAACCCGAAAATGTCCGCCCAAGGTTTTGGCCGCCTTTTTCACAAATTTTTACCACATAAAATGCAAAAAGTGGCCGCCTGTTCACTAATGAGAAGAAATTAAATTCATAATTCATCCCTAAAAGGTTAGGTTTAGACCCTAAATAAACTGTTTTAGGATTCACCTAACTCAAAAATTTAGGAGCTGAAAGTAACCGATTTAGGGATGGTTTAATTCCATGCCTTCATTAATACAATACCGCATGTTAAAATGTAATGAAAAAAATTATATAAAGCACAAATTTATAAAATTTGGCGGAAGGTTATTAGCGGAACAGGGAGATTCGATCATAACTTATAAAACCAACCTTCCTTTTCCGCCGGATTTGCACGACAAATAATTAATGCACCGGGGAAAATTACAAATTATGTGGAAAAATTGAATGAAATTACCAGAACTAATTTGGACCAGAAAAATAACTTTTTGATTTTGGGAATAAATCTATGAGGACAAAAAAAATTGAAATGACCGGAAATACTAACGAATCATTATGTGTGTGTGGCATTCTTTTACGCTGTATAAAATTCCTTACCTGTTTGAAGTGAGAATCCGTTAACTCCCGTGATACTTGACAAAATATTTGGAAATTTAGATGGGTGTGTTCTGAATAACCTATTTCAACGAGTTAACTAACAATCTGTAAAGCATTCTGAGAAAGACTATGTTGGGGTAAATTGATGTTTGTCCGGACCGTTTTTGTACTTCGGCGGCAAAAAATTAATTTAAAAGGCGGCCAAAAACGGGGGCGGAGATTTTAGGGTTTTTTATGCTCAATTATAATCGAGGTATCTCTCACAAATTCCCACGTGAATTTTAGGTATAGCAAGGGTTAGGTTAGGTTATAGCCCCAACACCAGCTACACCACATAGCAAAGGCGGGAATTTGTGAGAGATACCTCGATTCTACTTGAGCGTTTTTTATGTGGCCAATTTCTAGTTTTTAAACGGCCCGTTAAAATGGCACCCATTCTTCATGAAGTAAAATCATGAACTGAATGAGACACTATTTTAAGTTCTGATGTGGGAAAGCATCCAGCATTCCAGCGTCTTGATGTGGAAACGCTGCTGTTCGATAGAATTCCCCTGGGATTCTGCTGGATCCGGGGAGTATTCCTCAGTTTTTCCATCTTGCAAATTCCGATTTAACCAAATTCCACATTTGGCACTAAATCGGTGGAAAGAAATAGCACTGTATCACCTATTCACAGTAGGTTAACATTTTTGGCAAAATTTGCATTACCTCTTGTCCAAAATTGACATGAATTCATCAGTCCTCTGCATAAGTAGTTCGTCGTCTGTCATTCCTTGGAAGACGGAGAAATGGGGCCTGAGATGGAACAGAAGCCCTCCCCGTTCCTTTGACCCTGGCTGAAGATGGAAATTAGGGATGAAGACTCCGCGGACATGTTTTTCAGTGTCCCTGATCAAGAAAATGAGGGGTGATTCTGTCGCAGAAACAAATTCGAGTCTCCTGTATAAATCCGCCAGCGTCCGCTTGTGAATTGACGAGGAGTAGGCAAGGGACCATGAGCATGACCTCCTGGAATAAGAAATATACAAAACAAAATTAACACAATACATTCAAAGGTCAACGTAAGGGAGGCAGCTGCATCTGACGGGACTGACGCTTTAAGAATGCGTTGAACAATGTTAGAGACGTCATCAATATCCAATATTTCGGATTTTCCAACAATTAGTTCTGCCTTGCATTGTCTATCAAGAGGAAATGCTCTCTTTAGCTCCTCGCTCAAAGAAACGTTCTGAAAAAAGTATTTATTAATAGTACTGCTTCTCGTCCACGACAAATATAACCAAAATCGGTGAATTATTTTATTATTTACGTAATTTGAAACTGCGTCGTTCTCCTTCTTCTTTTCATGAGTTAGTTCCATTAAAAAAATTCCACAAACTACCTTACTACAGCCAGAGTTCCAATTGTCCAAGCCTTGACTGATTTACCTTTTAGAGAGTGCCAGATTTTTAGTTAAGAGGTATTTATGTTATAGTAGGACGAAGTAATCCACGTGAATTTATTTTTAGCATCACCCCAAGGCTTAAATAGTAACTTAATGGTCATGGTTAGGCAATAACCATTACTGAGTTATCGCTCAATTATTCTCCAGTAATTAGTTACTTGATGCCTCCGTGCAGGGTTGAGGGTAAGTTGAATTTGGCAACAAACACGCAAAGTCTCCTTTTGTTATAATCCAGGTAAGACTTAAAATGCTAAAAATATCGGATATCGTTGCCTCTGTCATTCTAAATTGTACGCCATTTTTCCGGGAGATAATTATACGAGAAGGGCCGACACGAGTCATCAGAGAAACACCACTGGGTTATTTTGTTGAAATTAAATTGGCCAATTACATGACTTTGAGTTAAAGTGAATTCTGCAAGGCTGTCTGCTATAAAGCTTTTGACGCAAATGAATAAGTAATACTCGGTCAGATAATATTTAATGATAAAGTTATAATGAACAACACGTAACAATGTGACAAAACTTTGGTGGGAATCCCGAACAAACATACTAATTAAGTTCGATTTCAGTGTTAGTTGGGAAGTGTGGCTACTACGTATGTAATGGCCTCTAGATATTCCTTGTGATGTCCTAGAAGAAGTTAAATAATATCAGCGTGTATTTATGCGCCAGGCACAAAGGGTGTCAGTTCAATTGCGTAAATAGAGGTTAATCTCTAAATAGAGCACTGATCCATTCGAAATTAGGAATATAAGGAACCGAGCAAGTTCGAATCGCATCCGTTTCTGCTACGCAGCTTGCTTTGTCTAATGCAAAGGGAAATCCGGGTTTAATTTATACATTGGAATGAATAAATAATGATCCCTTCGGGGAATTGGGTAACGACCCCATCGACCTTTCTGTCGATTTTTATCCCGATGACAGCGAGGGCCCACTTTGTATTTCAATCCCAACCCAACCCTTTGATTTCCTGAGATTGGACAAGTTCCTTACTGAATCATTTTTATTCCCTCGTTTCAAGTGGAACTCGGCCGGGAAAGTTGTCCAGCGATTCCTTGTTACAGTTTTTGTCTTGGCTTAAGATCCAAAATGTCGTCAAATCTGCCACAGAACACTACTTGTCAAGAGTATTACAATTCTCCTGCCCTCAATTTAACAGGATTCATTCTGGCTTTGTCAATTTCCAAATGTCTTGAAGAACAGACAACAGGGGCAGGGGCAAGGGGCGTGGCGGAATTTGTCATGAAAGTTGCAAACGAATACTTCACGGATTCAAAACAGGCAAGTTTCACTGGGTGTTTATACTTTGTTTGAGCTAAATTACATAAATTCTTCTATGCAAGGTCATTGTCCTCTATGATGAATCTTGGGAAATCAACGAGATGGTTGAAAAATTAGGAGCAACGCAAACGAAATCCTTTGTATTGTACTTTCTACCGTTGGACCCAGAATTAGCCAGTCGCATCATTTCTAGTGAGCAATTCCCATTGAGTGAAGGATTCCTACTTCTAATGAATAATCATTATCTCATTCTGTTCAATTAATTAGAACCTCCGGATCATGAATCCCATAAAAAATTACCGAAAGCCAATTCCTTTGTTGTCTTTGTGAGGGACGAGAATGGGTTTGCCAATATTCTACGACTCATGTCCGTTTATCCTTGGTGGAACATTCGTGCTCGCATTTTAGTTCTTGTCAAGGAGAAAACCTTGGAACCTACAAAAGTACGCGCATATATTCTATTTCTTAGGAAATCTTTGTAGAATGTTGAAAAATGTATTCAATCTCCGATATTTTTCAAGGGAATTCTGACGCTTATGGAGTCGGAAAGAATATTTAGCGGTGTCGTAGTGACGGATGTCGCCGTGAGAGAAAATGCAACCGCCATTGCACAGACGGAGCTCCTGGAGGCTGGTGCTGAGAAGGTGAGCCCAAAGACTCACATCATCGTCAGCGTAATTCATGAACTTTGTCTTCATAGGTATTGACCACAGCGGCGCTCCAAATTGCAGCATTGGATCCATACCCTCCACCTGGTCAACCAACGCAGTTCTTTGTGGGACGATATGCGGATGGGAAGCTCAATGCCATTCGCCCCATTTTTATGGACAAAACTGACAACTTGCGAGGATTTAAACTTCGAGTATGTGCCTATGAATTCCCTCCGCTCGTCTTCAAAATGGAAGTGAAGAAGGGCGTCTTCAAATACGTTGGGCTCGAAATTTCAATCTTGGACCAATTGGCAAACTACATCAACTTTACTTATGAAATTTACGAATCGAATCGGGATGAGAGATATGGCGTCGACGTAACAAAGTTTTATGAATTAACCCAAAATTTAACGACTTAATCAATGAAAATCAATCATTTGACAATGGACGCTCTTAATTTCCAGGATGGGAATGGGACATGGAATGGTCTCATTGGGCAGGTTGCGGATAATAGAGCACAAATAGGATTGGGCAGCGTCTTCCTGTTGGATAGTCGGGAGAAGGTGAGGAGACCACTTTTGTGTTTAGTTTCAGTAACCATTAAGATTAGTGTGAATGATTTTAGACAGTGGACGTGACAGATCCTTATGATCAAGACCGTGGTTGCTTTGCAGTTCCAAGTCCAGGTGAGGTGTTTTTAAATTCCAATTAAACCATTGTTGTAACATGGATTCACATCTGACGATGTTTGAATATAGAGGCTCTACAACATTGGTTGGGTCTTGTGCTGCCGTTCTCCTGGTATTACATCAACCTCTTTATGCGCAGGCGAAGTGTAATCCTTTGTTTTCTTATCCGCAAATCAGGCAGGTTTGGGCATGCTTTGTGGCAATGGCATTAATCGCTGGACCAATCTTTAGCGGCCTTACTCGTCCTCTCAAGATGGACGAGACGATAACTGCTGGACGCGGAATAATGTATGCGTTGGGCTCCATGGCTTCTGCACAACAAGCTCCGAAGGCTAACAGGTAATAAAGTCACGCTTTTGCGACTGTTCAGTAAGGGGCGGAGGTGAATAGCAATGGGATTCCTTTTCCAGTTCTGCGCTTCGATCTTTTATAATTTCCTGGCTCATCTTCTGCTGGCTCTCATGCATCATATACAGGGTAACCTAACATTTAAAATCATGAAACATCGAGATTCGTCTACACTTACAACATTCTTTTCCTTGACTTAGGTCGCACTGATTGTATCCCTAACCATAGGACCCAGTGATTATAAAATTGACAGCATGGACCAACTAGAAAGGTCAGGGTTAGAGTGGGGAGGGTACGAGGTGAGCCTTAATTCATCAACGAAATATTATATTTTAATTCTAAAGAACCTAGCTTCTAACTGGGATTTCCATATTCAAGGAAGTTCTCAAAACGTTTTCCAACACGACGGACCGAACGGATCAGAAGCTCTTCACGCGATTTTTCCCCTTCACAAACATTACCGCAGCTCTTGATCGCGTGGCTACTGAAGGGGACTTTGCCGTATTAGAGAGTGGGAAGTTTCTGAAATACGCTGCAAAAGTGACCTACTTTGACGGCTTCAGTTCCGCATTGCACGTTACAAAGGAATGCCCTACAACCTATAATGTGGGATTCGTAATGCCCATTGGATCACCATACTACGAACGGGTCAATACAGTGAGTTTTGATAATTAGATAAGCTCACAAATCTTAAGGGAAATTGAATTGCGTCCTATTCATTTGTGCAGTTGCTACGAAGATTCCAAAATGCTGGTCTAATTGACAAATGGTTGGGAGACATCATGTATGAAGCCGTGATTAAAAACCCAAACCTAAAGACCAAGGTCGCCAAAAGTTATGGACTCACTCTAAATCATCTCAAACTTTGCTTTGTTCTGGTTCTGTTTGGTCACTTTTTTGGAGGCGTCTCCTGCTTCACTGAAAGGATGATCGAGAATTACAAGAAAAATAAAGCAATCAAGAGAAAACTTTGGCAGGAGCGCAAGGCGAGTAGAATTAGTCAACTTTCAATTAAAAGTGCAACACCATCCGTCCTAGTGGGGGATACGAGTGACGATTAGTTGGAAAAGAATCAATACTTTGTCTGCATTAGTAAATTCGAAAATCAGCAATTCTTCGAATGAGTTATTATTTGTGAAAAAAATTCCAAAACTTTCTTGCCGTTAAATAAATAAATAAACCATCTTTAAATAACGAGCCTTAATAGTAATTGACTTTTAGCTGCACCTGATTTTCCAAGATTGTAAGTTTCAACATGAAGCGTGAGTCTAAGAATATAAAAAAAAATCGTAGAATATAGTCGAAGAATAGTGAAAGCTGCGTCCAATTTAATATTGCAAAAATGCTTTGTGGAGAAAAGTATGCAGCTAGAATGTCGCCAGACTTGAGCAGTAGTAATTTGGGTTCGCATGTTGTACTCGTTAATTTCCTTTACTAGATTCCCACTCCCGATCTTTGATGAGATGTATCAAGTCTCGGATTTTGACATAGACGAATGAGTATCTGCTCTTCGGCTTGCAGATATTAAGATGATCCACCCGTAACCCATAGTAAGCATCACCATATCCTGGATCTAAGAAGTACAGTACGTTCAAGTTAAGGTCGGGCAACTATAAATAGTCGTGAAAACTCACCCGAAGAGTCAACAGGAACAAGCTTCCTTGAGATTCCAACTGAACCGAGTGTAGGGGACAATTCGCCGAAACTCACAATTTTGTAATCATACTTTTTAACCAGAGACTGAAAGGAGTCATCAATGCGGTGCAACACGTCGGAACCTTAGACGAAAGATGAGACCCTTGAAAATCAATTTCGATAACACATAAAGCATTACTTGCAATCACGTACCACTCATGAGCTCAATGATTTCGACTGTTGGCAGAAGGATGGACTTTCGGGATTTCACACCTACCATTGGAGATCCAAAATGGGGAGTACTACAAAAAACGACGCCTCTCGTTTTTTGTGCAATCCTTTGTACTGCCAGGTTCTCGTTGTTCTCCGCTGAAAACATAGAAGTTTTTATTAACATTAAAACGGAGGGGCGGATTAATGGGGTAGAGATAAATGACCAATGTGAGATGTGATTGCTCATACCGAGGTCCAAAACTTGTTTAATAATGACTCCCCCGGCAGAGTGACAAACCCAAACGATCGGGCGGTCTCCGACACCAGCAGTCGACAATTTCTCAATCAACTCATGACTTCGTTCTTGAATCGTTCGCCTGAAAATGGAATGGAGCGTTATCTGTCAGTGGAGGTCTTTCGAAATGTCAAAGTTTTTCTAAAGTACCCCAAGTTTTCAACCGGCATGACAGGGCTCCAATGAGTTATAAAAGTTTCGAAATCTGCACAAATGACCCGTATATTTTTGAAATCTATTGGAACTGCAACAAAATAAACAACGTATTCGTGTGAAGAAGTATACAGGTTATGCAAGATGTTGCTCACGCCAATCTCGAGGCCAACATTTTGTACACGGTGACACGGGAAGGATCGCGAGCTCCACCGGAAGTTCTTCATTGGGCGGATAGTAGTACATGTTCCCATCACGAAGCTCCCGATTTTTCGGCTTCATATCTTCCTCTGTATCACAGAAATGCTCAATGGCATTTTGTTTCACATTGATAACTGAAATAATTAATGTGACCAACCTTGAGGATTGAGAAGCTTCTGCGGTATGGATTTCAGTCTATCTCGGAAAGACGGGGAGTTTACTTTCGCCACGTCCACGTCCGGCTCGTTCGGGTTCATAATTTTCTTGCGCAAGAACTCGGTGTGTTTTTGCCACGGTGTGGGAGCAGGGTTGGATTCGCACAGTCCTTGAGTGGCTTTGTCTGGTTTTCTTTTTAATCTCCAAACTTTCAAATTTAAAAAAATCGTACAAGGTTAAAGGAACTTTAGATTTTATAGTAGCTCCGTGAGTCACAAAGAAAACTCTAAACTTACCAGCATTAAGATCCTGAGAACGCCAAGTTCGGAAAGCGCCGCCCATTAGCCCATGTACAAAAATTATGTCAATTTCAAGCAGACTCTCATTTACTCGAAAGTCAGGATAGACTTGATAGATCCCGGGAGGCAGCGTGTATTCTGAGTTTTCATGATCCATATTATGCAAAGCCTTTCTTGCTGGATAGCTCAATCTAGAATCCTCACTGGATGCTAACTCAGCAATGAGACCCAAGATCCCTAGGGAACACAAGAAATATAAAATAAAAATGCATAAATGTTACACTGTTTGGAATCTTACTAAAATATTGTCCAAACTAACCTGACTCTTCAAAAGCAGGTTCACATTCGGGAGAGCAAGTGAAGCTACTCAAAATCTTAGCGACAATCCCCATAATGTCATGATCAGTCCTATATTTATGTGAAATCACGAGCAGTAATTCCATAGCTCCATTTTTGAGCATAACTAAAGGCCAAAAGACTCATAAAGAAACCAGCCTTCGAAAGGAGAATCCTGTCGAATTATACCACTCACCAGGAATTTGTTCCTTGATTCGCGAATGACTTAACAAGGCTTGGAGACATGGCTTCAAAAAAGACTCTTCGGTGATGCGTGGTTTCAATGAGTGAAAATCATGGAGAAATCCAGAGGCAGGATCCTTGGAAATTATACGCATGGAATGGAAATTAAAGTATTAATGAAAATTAAACTCTAGCGGAATTTACCGTAAGATGAATATCTAACTTCTCAGCATCAGTCGGACGATACGTTTTGAGTGCTGCAAAACATGCATTCAGCATGGCTTCGTGAATTGAATCAGGTGGAAGAGCACTCAAGATATCCCTGAATTTTGATGCAAGGCACATCTGGTTAAACAGAATTTGAATTCGAAACAACAATAATTATTATTATAAATTCTGAAATAAATGTGGAACCACTTACGTTTTTCGTATCCGGGTGTAAGATCGCAGGTCGCGTAACCATGGAAGGATTTGCCCCAGAATGGGCCAGCACCACCGCTGTCTTGAAGTCTAAAGCTGATGCGATCGTCAGGTATTCTCGGTCTGCGGAAGAGAGAGATTAATATTCTTTCGGTGACCCATCGCAGGGGATCCAGGACAGATCTAACCTGACAGACCCTTCAGGGAAACGAGCTTTGTAATCGCCTTTTCTCGGAGAATTGGGTCATGACTCTTTGCCTGGACGACGTAATGCCAGACTGGAGCCTGACAGAAAGATACCCACCAGGGGAAATACCGCATCCACCATGAAGAATTCTCTATAACTGCATGAAAAAAAGAATCAAAAATTGAAAAATAAGGGAACAAAGAAGGTAATATGGAAACAAGGGAAGAAAATGTGACATACGGGGAAAGTTGTTGTAGATGTACTTTGCAGGTGGCTTTTCTCCTGCTTCAGCCGCAGAATCTGGGACAATTTCTGTGAGGTGCTTCTGCAACATCTTCATCTCGTAGAAGAGACTCCTGCTCAACATTACATACAATCAAATTATTATAAATATAATGGGTTCTGGAATATACAATCAAATAAAGACATTGTTATATTATAAATTATTTTCCCCCATACCCAGCGGCCAGAAGGATCAAGGTTACAAGAGATCGCAATCTAAATTTAACACGAGAAGTAATCAGTTGGACGCCATCTGAAATACGAAAAGAATAAAATAGGCACAATTACTTCGAATGACACAAATACAAAGGTTAATATTCATGACAGGAAAGGATGCTGGGGGTTATCCGTGTTCTCAATCTAGAAAAATTTACATCTGGGCTCAAACTTGGAGTTAGATCTCAATTATGTTCTACTGATTTCCTGTTATTTCATAAGAAGCTTTTTGTCATCCTCACAGACGAGATTCTATAAGCTATAAAAGTGGAGGACGCCTCAAGTAGTTCTACAATACTCAAAATGTCTTCTTATTGCAGCGTATATCTCTTTTCTTTCTTTTTCATTGGATTTTTGCTGTTTCGTTTGGTAGAAAGTTACTTCCATAAAACAACTGGTCGCAATTATCCTCCCGGACCAATCAGGATCCCCATACTAGGACTCATGCCATTTCTGGCTGCAAACCCACAGAGAGTACTAAACTGGCTGGGACAGCGTTATGGAAGCGTTTACACAATCTTCATAGGGAGCTACAGGTATACTTGAGTCCTTTTAATTTTGCTGACATTTTTCCGAAAATGAAAGAAAAGTTTCTAGGGTTGTCGTTCTCAACGATTGCGGAGCTGTAAAAGAAGCATTCAAGGAAGATATTTTCTGCGGTAGGCCGGACTTGAAAATGTTAGAAGTCCGGAATCGCTGTGTCCGTAAAGGTAAGGCACCTCGTATGTTCTAGCAGCGGGTTATACATTCGCAAGATTTTAGGTCTCGTCTGCAGCGAAGGCAAAGAATGGGCAGAACAAAGGAAATTTACAATGCGACACCTCAAAGACTTTGGATTCGGAAAGAGAAATATGGAAGGCCTTATCCAGGACGAAGTAGATGAGCTCCTGGAGGGAATCAGGTAAAATTTTTGCAAACTCTTATTACTTATTAGAAAACGCTAATATAGCATTATGTGGCAGAAGAGACACGGAGAAGCCAATTACTCTGCCACATCGATTCAACATGGCTGTGCTGAATGCCCTCTGGAGAATAACATCAGGAGAGAGATATGGACACGGGGACGCCAATTTCCAACTGCTTATTGAGAATACTGGAGCGTAACGGAATTTATTTGTTATATCATTAATAACGTCTGCCAACAGGACATTAAATTAAAAAAAAATTAAACCGCAGTGACCTCTCAGAGACGCAGTATACTGGACCGATCCTATTCCTTCCGTGGCTAATTAAACTCGCTCCAGGGCTTACGCGCTGGAACCAATTCGTGAATTCTGTGAACTCTGTGCATAAATACCTGGAAGGGATCATTGAGAAGCACAAAGAAACAATTGATTACGACAACATTCGAGACTTTATAGACGCCTACTTACTTGAGATTAAGAAAACAACAGACCCTAATTCAAGCTTCTATGGGAAGGTCGGAGGTAAGAACTAAAATCGTTGCAAATCTCCTAATTTTTTGAACCAATTAAGGTACAGCCATAGATTAAATTCGCAATCCGTTTCAGAGCACTCCCTCCTCGTAGTCCTCCTGGACTTATTTATGGCGGGTGCGGATACGCAGAGTACGACTCTGTCTTGGGCCTTTCTTTACATGATCCTCCATCAAAGGGTGCAAATAAAAGTACAACAGGAAATTGATTCCTTAATCGGAAATGAAAAACCAAGTTTTGAACATCGAAAATTGTATGAATCCCTTCTTGAAATAAATTATATTAAAGATAGCTAATTTTTAATGCGAACCTTACACAGGATGCCTTATACAGAGGCGACTATAATGGAAATCTTACGCAAGTCTTCATTGGTCCCAATGGGTCTCTTCCACTCTACGACAGGAAATACAAGTAACATTCTGCCTGAAATTGACCAATGACCGACAATGTAAAAATGCTTTCCTTTCAATACTAGAATTTCGCAATTTCGACATTCCAAAAGACTCTGTAATTCTGGGCAACTTATACAACGTCCTTAACGATAAATCATATTGGGGAGACCCAGAAGTTTTTCGACCCGAGCGATTTCTTGATCCGGACAACCAACTTGTCAAGCATGAAGCCTTCTTACCATTTTCCACAGGTAAGCTAAAACTGTACCCAAGGTTGATGCGCTATTACTTTTAAAATTTCTAGGGAAACGATCATGTCCTGGAGAAAATCTAGCACGTGACCAGCTCTTTCTCATCCTTGTACGTATACTCCAGGAGTTTACATTCATCGCGATACCAAACAAAAGTTTACCAACAGACGCACCTCAGGTTGGAGTTATTCTTAGTCCTCAGCCATACGAAGCAATGGCGATCCATCGGACACTACATAAACCGACCCACTTCCCAAGCACAGAGGATGCCGGGAATACCGAACGCTCTTTCTAGGAGAGCCGAATTAAAAACATTAAGTAAATAAGGTTTTGTAAATGACCCTTATGCCTGGTGGTCCTCCACTCACAAAAACACATTTGGCGAGTGGGGCATCTCTATGATTACGTATTTAACTTACTTGCGGTATTCCCTTGATTATTCTGCGGGCGTGTGGAGTAACGCATTCTTTTACTTCGGGAAGTGTCTAGATCGTGGTAGGGTTGACAGTTTAACTTCAGTCGACGTGTAGAGAAAATTCGGCTCCCTTTTGGATAAAGGCATTGGCTTTGGCTAAGGGTCCGGCAACCACCGACATGCGCTAGGATTATTATTCTTCTCTCACGTAGCCTTGGTAGAATACTTGTCCTTGGGGATGGTGACCCATAATTTCCACGTCCCATTACTCTCGAGATTGAAGAGAACATTACTTTATTGCCTGTCTGAAAGTAGTATTGACATCACGTGAATCCAACTTGACCCTGAATGATGAGGTGATATTCAGGATTAACGGTTAGTGATCATTGAGTGAATTCAGGAATTTTACTGACCTGACTGCTACAGGTTGTTGTAACTTGTCCATTGATTATCGAGGTGGTCGACTGTCATCGTGTAATCCGAAAATGAAAATACAATGTGAAGTTTTCTGTTTATAAAGACGGTTACCGTACATGTTCCATTAGGTTATCCCGACGAAAACCTCATAGACAAAAGTGTTAATAGAAATTCGGCGAGCTAGTAATTGGTAGCTAAAACTATTAAATTACAAATTAATCAATATTTTACCAACATTTAATAATTAGCATCTTACGTTGTTTGGTATGCTGGTAAAATCATGTTTGCGAGTTACTAAATAATAAATCTTTAACCTTTATACTTAATCCGTATACTCATTTCATATTATTTTAACATACTTACAGTCAGAAATAAACCTACCGAAATGAGAGTCAAACTACTCTAATTTGGGAGTGGAGATATCCTACTCTTTTGAGAGAGTAGAATCACTCCCAATTGAATGACAGTAGAGGGCCTAGCGGTTTTCTTTTTCAGCTAAACACTCTCATTAGGGAGTGATTTCACTCTCAAATGAGAGTGGTTTGACTCTCATTTCGGTAAGTTTGGTAAGTTTATTTCTGACTGACTTAAACCACGCCAAACTAGGAAGGATGATATGGCAAAGTGTAAAAACTTTTTACCCATTCGGCTGAATAGTGGGAGGAGCAGAAAAAATGAGTTTTGAGAAAGGGACTTATTCGGGAGAAAAATTAGCATTGTTCCTTATGTCCCTTTTATTTCACACTTCGATATCTCCGAAACTATTTGGAATTTTGAAAAAATATCCGGACAAAAATTGGAGAGCGCACTAAAATACGGATGAGGTG
>JAQIWD010001236.1:0-13480 GCA_034694825.1 Anurida granaria
AAATTTGGGTTTAATGTAATCAAATCTTCTTTATTCCTTAAATATTTCTGTGGTTTGGTTTATGGTTCATTAAATCTAAAGCGTATAAATACTTTATCGGTTCTATAAAGTGTGCAGCTGGTTATGGAGATTTATTTAGTACCCTTTGCACGGCACTTTTTTCGACCGATTGTTAACAAATGTTTGTGCACATGAATATTTGTTCAGTTATGACTGGTAATTTAAAAAAAAACAATTTTCCCAGCAACATTTAAGTTTTTCACAATTTTCGAAAACTTCGCCAAAACGTAGTTTCCACTGGTCAATTTTTCTGTTTTTGGGCAGGTTGAGGTCATTGTGGATGACGTGTTATTTATCCAACTGACAATATATTTTTGAAAATAAAAAGATAGAAATTCATTTCACACAAAATTTATACCTCCTTAACTCAGACGTGAATCATAAATATCACAAGGAAGTTTGAAATTATGTATTTGTGGTATGAAAAGAAAGGAGCAGTGTAATGGCTTATAGACGGGATTACAATTCCCGTCTATAAATGCTTAATGCGATTCACTCTCTCTGAGTGGAGAGAAATTTTATTTTATTGGCGTTTCATCCAGTGTCACTAAAATCCAAATTCTGAATGCATTCAAAATTAATACATTTATTATGAACAATATACCTTACCTATGAAAAGTTGACAATTTGTATGTTAAGGGTCCATAAGGCGAAGGAAAATTGCGAACTGCTAAACTTTTAACGACGGAAAATTCAGTGGTTTTTTCGCACCGCCCACCAGTGCACTTGACGGCGTATGTGCCTTTTGATTCTACAATCAATCTTGCAACTAATAATTTTCTTTAATTACCGGACACTTCTGAGTAAACATGACAATAGTAAGACAATAAAGATAATCTAATGAACGAAATTCGAGTTTGCTTAATTAATGCCATGATTGGCTATCCGCTACTATAAAAATGTTCTACCTGCATTCATCAAAAATATACGTGATCAATTCATACTTTTTCTTCGTATAATATATAGCCTTTTGAAACTTTGTGGGAAGACAATCGGTTGAAACACGTGTTCTGGACATCTTTCAACGGCGCAGTTACACAAAGCTCCGGCGCCGCAAGGACCCAAAATGCACTGTTTTAATTCACTTGAACCGAATGTAAGAATTTACAGAATCCCAATATTAGGTTTGAAGAGCTCATTGTGTTGGTAGACAAATTTGACATTTTATCTTATTATTAGAAATTGCAATGATGTATTTTATAGAGTCTCTTCATTTAGTATTTCTGCAACCACACCCGCCCTATATTGTACGTACATAATTTTTTTGAAAGTACCAAATACAAATTCACTAACTTAGCGGCACTAAAATTATTTGTATGATGGTATGGTTATTTCAGTAATCAACTACAATTTTCATTCAAAAAGGTTAAGTTCCAAGTGAGCAAAATTTAACGTTTAGAAAATGTACGACAGGGGGATCGTTTTGGTATAATTTTACTGAATGTCAGAATGAAGCGAAGGATGATGTCTTCTCAAAATACTGGAAATCCAAAAGCAAAAAATCTATGGAAACATTTTGAATTTAGGATCGGTGGGGAAGATTTTGAGCACGACTCAAGAGGGGAGGCCCCGATCGTATTTTTTCAGAAAAATCTGAAGCTCACACCATATAGTCTATTAATATAGTGATGAATTTTAAAAATAGTCCGCCATTTCTCCAGCCAAATTTTAAAAAATTTATTTTTTTAACAAAGTTTTTGAAATCCTTACGCGATTTAACACGTGATTTTCCAAGTTTTATGCTACCCCCCTTCTCAAAATTCCAAAAATTGAAAATATTAAAGTTATTCATGAGCAGCATGTGAAAATACATTTTTCACTTGTCCCATGCTATTAACATGTAAAAATACATTTTTGAGTTCTCCCTTGGTATTAACATGTAAAAATACATTCTCCAGTTCTCCGGTGATATTAACATGAAAAAATACATTTTTCAGTACTCGCATGCTATTAACACGTAACAATACATTTTCCTCCATACTAATACCATATACAAATGCATTTTTCATTTCTCCTATGCTACTAACATGTAAAAATACATTTTCCAGTTTTCCAGTGATATTAATATGAAAACATATATTCTCCAGTTCTCCCATGCTATAGACATGCAAAAATATATTTCAGTACTCCCATGCTATTAACACGTAAAAATACATTTTCCCCCATACTAATACAATATACAAATGCATTTTTAATTTCTCCTATGCTACTAACATGTAAAAATACAATCTTCAGTTTTCCCGTGTTAATAACATGAAAAAATTCATTTTTCAGTACTCGCATGTTATTAACATGCAAAAGCACATTAATATGAGTATAGATTTATTTTCAAATGTCGTTGGTGTTTGAAACAAAAATACTCATTATTTTAAATTTAAAAATAAAAATTTTTACAATTGAACCAAAATTTAGTTATATTTTTTTTTGAGTAATTTTGAGAAAATATTTTTTGGAAATTCCAAATATTATACGCAACGGGAATACTTTAGTCTGCGGGGAAAAAAATTAATAAAGCGTTAAGGAGCGTTTCTCTAATTTTTTTGAAAAATTGATTTATTTCGCGCATACGCAATGAAATTATTTCGATTATTTTCATAGCCTAGTTTGGATAGGCTTTCAGGAAAAACCATACTGTGGAATCTTTCGACCATGTACCTGCAAAAGAAAATGCACTTGGACACTCTAAAGTTAAATTCTAATAATGATATTTAAGCAGTACTCACTTGTATAACATATTAAATTACCATTGATTTTAGATCATTCAGACCCCGCAGTGGAACAGTAGTAACGCGTCCTACTCTAAATCGGGATCGATATAGCTATGGGTGGCCATTGAGATGTTTTTCCAAAGCATCGCATTGGGAAACTAGCTAAGCCTAGCCCAATTTTATATCCCCTATGATTCCAAGCATAATCATATAACATCCTCGCCCTTTCTGACGAAGTTTTTTGAATGTTTATTTTTCAAATTTCTGTTGTGACATCTACATGGTAAAACTGAAAAATGTATTTTTACACGTTAATAGCATGGGAGCACTGGAAAATGTATTTTTACGTATTAATCGCATGGGAGAACTGGAAAATGTATTTCTACATGCTAATAGCATGGAAGAACTGGAAAACGTATTTTTACATATTAATAGCATGGGAGTACTAAACAAAAGTGTTTTTGCATGTTAATAACATGGAAGTACTGGAAAATGTATTTTTACGTGTTAATAGTATGGGAGTACTAAAAAAGTGTTTTTGCATGTTAATAGCATGGGAGAACTGAAAAATGTATTTTCACATGGTAATAGCATGGGAGAACTCAAAAATGTATGTGTACATGTTAATATCACTGGAAAACTGGAAAATGTATTTTTACATGTTAGTAGCATAGGAGAACTGAAAAATGCATTTGTATATGGTATTAGTATGGGGGAAAATGTATTGTTACGTGTTAGTAGCATGCGAGTACTGAAAAATTTATTTTTTCGTGTTAATATCACGGGAGAACTGGAGAATGTATTTTTACATGTTAATAGCAAGGGAGAACTCAAAAATGTATTTTTACATGTTAATAGCATGGGACAAGTGAAAAATGTATTTTCACATGCTGCTCATGAATAACTTTAATATTTTCAATTTTTGAAATTTTGAGCATAAAAGTTCGAAAATCACGTGTTAAATCGCATAAGCATTTCAAAAACTTTGTTCAAAAAATAAATGTGTTTAAATTTGGCGGGAGAAATGACGGACTATTTTTAAAATTCATCACTATATTAACTGAGTATATGGTGTGAGTTTCAGATTTTTCTGAAAAAATACGGTCGGGGCCTCTCCTCGTCAGTTGTGATTAAAACGTTTTTGGCAACTAATAGGTGTTTTAATAATCAACCACACATCGTGATCCATTTCATTTGATTGTGTAATAAATAAGATAACAAATTCTTCCTATTGCTGGCTTAAGGGTTGTTAAACGGTAAGTCCAACTTCAAACTCTGAATTCAAATTCGTCTGTTTATTTTGGAAAATAAAATTTAGGGGTCAGCAAAAAAGGTGGGAATTTTAATTACTCTCAAATCAACAGGATCTGAAGCACCATAATTGTGAATCATGAATCATTCATGATTCATGATAAATACATGTATCTTAGTTACATTCGACCTCCTGTGGTTTGTCAGGTCACAGTATCTCAGTAAAATCAAATATTCCATAGAAATTTTTTTTTCCACTGTGAAGCTATTTGGTTTATTTTCATGATTCAAGAAATTTCAAGCACGCATGTAAGTGTTTAAATTAAATAAAGGAAGGATCTCTTTTCAGAGATTTTATAGTTAAAATTAAATTGAAAAAATAGTTGAAGTTAAAAGTTAAAATTAAGTTATAGATTGAGAATTTCTCCAAACCCCTTCCCCGTTGGAAGGGTTCCCAACATTGCTGCAGCATTTCCACGTTATATGGCTAGGGAAATCCTCTGCTTCAGAAAAAAACGCTGACCGTAAATCACCAGTGACCACCTTCAAACGTTCGCCCTCAGTGTCAATGAACGTGACTTATACTTACATAGAAATATATTTTGTGCATTGATTCAGTATAATGGCTAGATGTTGGTCATGGTTGAAAACCTCCTATACAACTTTTGAAAAAATTTTTACGAAAACTTTTGGTTGGACAATTTTGAAATAATGCCGAAAACGATTTTTTTTTGCATATGGGTGACCAAATTTTTTCAGTTTCTTCGGGAAACTGTGATAATCGTTTTCAAAATTTTCAAGATTTCAAAATTCGTGTTTGAAACTCCAACACATCTGGAATGCATTATAACGTTCTGGAACCTTCATTCAACCATGCAAATGGTTTAATTAAAATATTATTATCCTTATCCTGCATAATATGACTTTTAAAAACAGTTCAAAAATTATCAAAATTGCCCCCTCCGAACCTAATCTTAGTACCAGGAACCTTCAATAATACAATTAGTACAATTCTGCAGAATTCTGGAACGGTATCCCCAATCTAAAAAAATGGAGAAAACTTAAAAGAATCCTGCACAATTTTTTTAGTGGAAGTGATGTCTACACTTTAAACATTTTTTGGGGTTAACAAAATAGATTAGATTTACACACTAGAGTACTAACACATAAATACAACTTCATCAATTTTATTTAGCAATTGAATATTCATAACTTTTGACTACCGTTTAAACAAAATCCCAATTAACTTTAATTCTACCAACGTCTAATGACACTCCAAGCCGTTGGAATGCGGCAGGGGAAAGGTCAATATCATTAGGACCTTTGCACCCTGGGCACTTGTCACGAATTCGGACTGTAACGCTCTTTTTATTCGAGGGGTTAGTAACCCGCGCCCTTTTTTTGCATAATGGATCATTGTTCGGGTTTCCGCCCTGCCAGAATCCTGGCGGGAGGGCTGCCACAAGTTCTTTGTCAGAATGTTGCGTGCCGCATGCACCGGCGCCAACCGAAGGACTGTAGTGCGTTGCTTCTCCTGATCCTAAAAGAAATGTAATGTTTATATTTATGTTTCTAAAAAATTAATAAGATGTTAGATTCTGATTAACCCACTTGCGTCAATTGACATGACAAGGGTTGTCAAAGCAGCAACTAAGACATAACAAATTGGTGTTTTCATGTTCGGCTTGTCTGGTCCAAAAATTTTATGGTGGGATATTAATAGTTTAAATTAAATGTATTCCAAAGACTCGTCGGAGGTATACACAAATGGACTGCACACCTACATTTTATACAAAATGTTATTGGTTCTGTTGAAGTCTTAACACGATAAATTATTTCCAACAAATGTCATCCCTGGATGAATTCCAATTAAATTCGTCAAACACAATTCCAATCTAAATTAAAGGAATATACAGATACTGACAGTTGAATCCAAATTCATAAATTAATCGCACATTTACCCCGAAATAAACTCCAGGGCCACAAGCCCATACAAGCATAGGCGTTACAAATAAGTCTATGACAAGCAGAAGCCTGTCATTAAAACAAACACTATTAATTCATTGAAGTTCACAATTGAAATTGAATAAATTTACCATTAATTTATTTTCAAAGTTTTAATCCCTTATGCAACAGTCAGATTATATGTGAAATTGCAAGGGTTCAGTTCTGGTGCAGAATACCCGCTATTTATTCTTCCACTTTGCGAAAACTTGTATAGCTCTAGCAAATTTAATTCTTGGATATAATTTAAAGTTGCCTGAAAAATTGAGTTAAAGCGAATATGACTGATTGCCAACAACAATAAGTTTGAGCGATGAACTTAAAATTAAAGTGCAAATCATGAAACCACCAGTGAACAATGAGCTACGTTGTATTTTTTTTGTATGACGGGTTTACATTCGAATAGTTACCGGGTTTCGGAATGTTCAATTTCTGACCCATCTTCCATCCGAACGGAATTTCCATATGATCCCAAGAAATTCGGTCACCATGGCACGGAGGTTCCGCACTCATGAGTCTTTTCTGCTGAGTAATTACGCTAAGACTAATTGATTGATGGGGTCATCGTCACACTCCATCCAGTGTCGTTAAATCATCGCAATCCAACATTTGTTTAATTTAATATAATATATCCCACCAATTACCGGAATTAAAAAAAAAATTCAGAAAAATATGATTACAATTCTCCCCACCGACCCTGAATATATCTGCCTAACCCTCTGTAAAAATACCATTAACCCTCAGAGCCCCGATGTCGTTTTTGGTTTGAGAAGCCCCCCGCCGGTGTATGAAAGGTCCAACCCAGTGTATAAAAGGTCCCAATCTAATTTTGCCGGGAAAACAGCCGGTGTATGTCTATACACTTCCGGTGTAGATTTTTACACTGGCCGGTGTATATTTATGATCTAACCCTTGTTGCCTAATTCCTTTCTTGTTTAGCAACGTGGAATCACAAGTTCGACTTTCTGTCGCTCGTAAGTAGAATTTTGAGAGCTAAAAGTGAGTCATAAATTAAAACTAAATAAATTTAGAAAGGTTTTTGGTCATTGGGGCTTCGGATATGACCCGGGGACTCTCATTCCCCCATGTCATCCGATAGTTTAGGAGGAAACCCCGAGTTCGGTTTTTTTTCGGGTTTTGGTCATTCGGGGCATTGAATATGACCCGGGGACTCTTATTTCTCATCCCCAATGTCATCCGGTGGTTTTTGGAAAAAACCCCAAATTCGGTTTTATGTGAAGTCACGTCGCTAGGTCAGCGATGAAGCGACAGGTCAAGGTGTGAACCGGCCGGATACACTGAGTTTCATGTGCTCTTTCAAACGATTTGTCACATACCCACCTTTGCTTCACTTTCTTCTGAGGTCACAGTGCTAGGTCAGCGATGAAGCGACAAGTCAACATGTGACCCAGCCTGATACACTCAGTTTGATGTCCTCTTTAAAAGGATATGTCACACGCCCACCTTTCGTGCACTTTTTTGTAAGGTCACAGCGCTAGGTCAGCTATGAAGCGGTAGGTCAACATTTGACCTGGTCGGAAACATTCAGCTTTACGTTCTCTTTCAAACGATATGTCACATGGCCACCTTTCCTTCACTTTTTTGTGAGGTCACATCGCTAGGTCAGCGATGAAGCGGTAGGTCACCGTGTGACCCCGCCGTATACACTCAGTTTCATGTCCTCTTTCAAACGACATGTCACACGACCACATTTTCTTCGTTTTTTCGGGAGGTCGCAGCGCTAGGTCAGATATGAAGCGACAGGTCAAGGTGTGACCTAGCCTATCCGAAGCGCCTTGACCTCCTGAAAAAAATGAACTATCACTTACTCAAATCCGTTGAGTTGTTTAGGAGGAGTAGTGGAACAAACAAACAAACAAACAGATGGACGATTTTATATTAGAGATGGCAACAACGTAAACTCTATGCGTATAAATATACACCGGATGCGTATAAATATACACTGAATGCGTATAAATATACACCGGATGCGGATAAACATACACCGACGTGGGGATTGGGTGTGACGTTTCAAGGTCACTTCCCCACTTCGGAATTATTTAAAATTCCCCCGGTAGTCCGATCAACCCCATTCCTTTACCAAAAGATGGCCCCAACTGTTTTTGAGGTATTCCTGGATTTCTGAGCCGAAATTCGAACATTTCTTTCAGAAAGTTGAGCTGGAAATAGTCGGCGGTCTAAACATACACCGACCTGGGGCTCCGAGAGTTAATCACCCTCGGGGCATCAAATCAGTTTCAGGTAAAAAGCTGGTCCAGACCAGTGTTCCCGATATAAAAGTTTTTGAGATAATCCGGGTTCAAGCTTTATAGAAAATTTAATTAGTTCCATGAATTCCCTAGGAGAGAAAACAAGGAGCTAGTTTTATCTGGCATAAGGACTTCCCATTAACATCGGAATTGCCAGTATCGTAAGAAAATTTCACACCAAAAGATAGTCAAAGAGTCGTTTGGAGGGAAGGGAGTTTGAGTAAAAAAAACTACAAAACCGCATTTAGGCACGTAACAGAATAATATGAGAATGCCACCGTGAACTTTTGTTTATCTGGAGTTATCCACATGGATCCAACAATGTTGATGGACCCCGGTCCACATAAAGCAGGCTCTTTGGCGACTTGTATGCAATGAGAAGTAAATGCGTGCATTTTGAGCTAATTGGCTACTTGGCTTGGAGAGAACGCAGAATAGCAAAAATCACAATAATCGGAAATTGAATCTAAACTGTCTAGCCTGTTCATGATGTCGGAGAAAGATTGTTTAACTTTGGCCTTTTTGTAATTTCTACACTTCACAGGTTTAAACTGACACCCAATGTTACAGAAAGACACGTGTAACTCCAAGCACTTTAGATTAAGCAGACCGTGATGATTATGAAAGAGACGAACTTGAGCCGAAAGGCATTCCTAATGGGATTATAAAAAACTCATGTCATCCCGGGCTCATCCAACCATGCAAATCAATTTGGCAAACCTCCCTGGAAATCCTTTGTACTTTTGTTTTTGTTATCATCCGAACCTCAAAGTCATTAGGAGTTCATGTCCTGAAGTAGAGACGGAGGTAATGCCAAAATGTAAATGAATCTTGGGGATCTTTCATTAAAATGCCTCTTGTCACTGTCAAGACTGATTTATTCTGTCTCCTTTGTGTAATTTTGGGCTAAGAATAATAATTCTTTGAGATGCACCAGTCCAGATGTTTTTCTTAATGGAATTAACCCAAGCTCATCCTGTCTGAAATGGAAGGAAGAAGGAATTAGCTAAATTAAACTAATCTTGTTTTTGACTTTGAACAAAGAACAAATCCTCCTCCTGTCTCCAAAAGACAAAATGGAAATCAATCATTCATCCAACCAAATAAAATTAATTGAAAACAAAGTGATCGGACTCTTTGCAAAATTGCAAGCAGACGGAATATCAGTGCAGCAATTTTATGAGCAGTTAAAATCACGAAAATCCAATTTGGAAAAGATTAATTTTCTGAAAGATTTTGAAGACGGATCATCAGACTTGGAGAACTTTGCAGGTAATTAAATAGTACATTGTTGATTTTGCATTCAATAAAAATTCTTCACATAATAAATTATGCAGGTCCAAGAAAGGATCATGGAATATCTGCAGAATTTCGAGAAAAAGGAAATTGGGCTTATGCACAAAAGCAACTGGACAAAGCTCTGGTAGCATACAACTTGGCGATTCGATATGCCACTCCAAATTCCACAGAACTTGGCCTCGCATTTGCAAATCGGTCAGCCGTCTTCCAGGCTCAACAAAAATTTCATCATGCTATTCACGACATTAAGAGAGCACTCGACAATTCCTACCCTCAGCACCTCCATGAAAAATTAACTAAGAGAAAAATACTTTGTGACGAAGCGATGGCCACAGCAAATGAATTTGAAGGCGGAATTGAAAAGGCAAAAGTCAGAGATGAACTAAAAAGAAGGAGGAGCCACTGCCAAAACTTTCTTTTTAAACTACAAAATCCTCACAACCGAATTACGGATGCGGAAAATTTTATTGAAATTCGCACGAATCAAGTTTTTGGGAGGCACGTTGTGGTCACGAGAGACGTTTTGCCAGGCAAGTGCCCTGGCTTTGCTGTTTACTTTTCTCTTTCCAGGAAATTGCAAAACTATTTTAATTTCTTGTTTGTGCTACAATCGCTAAAACCCAAAATAGTTAAACGGGCTGTGCATAACGGACGTTCAGGGTTTTGGGCAATTTTTATACCACTTTCCCCCTTTCCATATTTACGTCCACCAGTGAGCGATGTTCCATGATTTTGAGAATTTCCAATACCCCTCCAGCCTTTTCCAGACGTTGTTCATGCACAGCCCCTTAGCAGTTTCCTGTTGTTTATTTTTTTAATTTCTAAGAGCAAAAAATACACGCGTTTTGAGCTCGTCATAATTTTATTGTTGAATACAAATATTTATTTTGTTTTTATTGACTTTTTAGGAACAGTTCTAATAGTGGAAGATCCATTTGTGGTAACATTAAAGGATGACCTTGAAAATGGCCTTACACACTGTTCCAACTGTTTTAGCGCCCTCTATGGAAGTTGGGTTCCTTGCTCTGGATGTGTTTTTGTAAGTTCGTCATTCTGTTCTCTAGCAATTTTTGCAAGTTAAGTTAACAGGCTGCGAAAACACGCTTGAATTTTATCGCCAGTATCTTATTTGCCCAAATTTTAGGAATGTTACTGCAGCGACACCTGTCGGTCAGAATCACAGAATGGGCATCACAAATACGAATGTTCTTTAAGTCCATTCCTTTACGCTAACCAGATACCATCCAACACTATTATGGCATTACGGATTGTTTGTAAAATTGGTGCAGTCGAGCTTTTCCGATTATACTCAACCAGGAATCCCAAAATGGCAACACAATCCAACGGAAGCGATATCCTGACTGATGAAACTATTGGACTCGCGTGCAATAGAACAGACAACGCCGCAATTTTTCAGTTGATTTCCAATCTTGATCAGGGTCAAGAACAAATAGGAGCTCAGGATCAAAAAGGACTTGAACTGATTTTTGCGACAATGCAAGCAATCACCGTTACACAAGCTCTCAATTCATACTCGGTTTTTTTTGAAGAAGTTCAAGTTGACAAAAGTCCCGATTTTGTTCACTTTGTAGCTTCCCTGTTCCTCCAGTTTATTTTCACTGTCCGCTACAATGCAATGTCAATTCATGAAATCCCACTGGAGGAAAACGAGGAAGAATTGCTGCTAGAGATGGACGAGAAACGGGTGTCTCAAAGAATTAAATCTTTGCAATTCAGTCAAGTTGGCACAGGACTCTACCCTCTGACTGCTTTGCTAAATCACTCATGTGATCCAAATGTTGCTCGGATTCATGGAAAGCGGAATGGGACCATGGCTGTGATTGCACTAAAACCACTCCGGGCTGGTGAACAAGTTTTCAATTGCTATGGAAAATTCTTTGGAAATTCTTCATTAGCGGAGCGTCAGGATTTTTTATGTCAGAACTACCATTTCAAGTGTACTTGTGTTCCTTGTCTAAACGATTGGCCAACACTTTTTCAACTAAATCAAAAGAAGACGGTGCATTTTCTGTGTTCAAATTGTCAGGCTGCACCTCTAGTTCCACTACCGGACAAGCGGTTTCAAAGGTGTGGAAACTGCAAACGGAAATTTCAAACTGGTCGCTTGGAGGTTCAATTGCAAGAATCCAAGAAGAAATTCCTGGAGGCGTATAAACTTACATTGAAGAATCAAGCGCTAGAAGCTCTGCAACCCCTTTGTGGATTCCTTCAAGCGGCTTCAGGTGTTGCGCCGCCATACCTTCAGACCTACGTGGGACAAGAAACACTTAAACAAGCAGTTGGTTTGCTTGTGCGTTCAACCGGTAGTTGATTGTAAAAACTTTTAAATTTGTCAATAGAAACTACGGAAATACTTAAATATATATTTGGGTTCCTGTTTTCCAGTAGATGGATCCTCAATGACAGAAAAATTAATAAAAAAAAAATCATCACCAAAATTGCATATTCGGTAAAAAAAATTCAAGATAGTCAATTGACTCCGAATTTGCTAATATTTTTGTTTTCATTGATTTTTTTATGCTCATTAGGAATCTGAAGAGCAATTTTTCCGGGTATTGTAAATACAAATATATATTTATTTCGGAGCCAAACCTCTATATGATATCTGTACTGCATTTTTCTGAATACTCCACCAGTGGAAGCTATTTTATTAGAAAAGGGCAAAATGTCTCAAACTTATTCCGTATACTTATTCGAGCTTGCTTACTTTGACTCTGAAGGAATTCTTTGTCGGAAATGCAATTAGAAATGTTTGGGAATATGATTTTTTTTATCCGATTTTGATTGAATGTTGTTTATATGCTAATTTGAATAATGTTACGCTCAGATCTGTACACAATTTTTTTTATCATTCTTAAATTTATTATCTTCCTAGCTGTATAGCCGTGCCGTGTCGTTGAAGTTCGGTTAGGTAAAAATCTGAGAGAGAGAGGAATCATTTTCGCTTGAGATCGCAACACATTTAATTTCCGACTAGAAATTTTTTCAGCCTGAAACTCAGCGTACTAAAATTGGTTTCGATGCAAAATTTCTTCATGGGATTAGTCACGCCAAGATGTTAAAGTTTTCTCCAGACTGTATGTCATTCCACTGACATGGGAATCACACGAAATTGAGGTAACGTATCTCAAAGAGCTTCATGTATCTATGTTATAGAGGCGACTAATGCAAGTTCAGAGATTTTGGATTTTTAGTCTATTCTTAAAACTTGAACCTTCCTCCGCCTCATCCTGTCGAGAAAATATGAGATTTTCTTTTTCTGTTTCCCATCAACTTTTCAGTGTGGGAACTCCCATTAGCAGAATCAAACTTTCACCAATTTTGGTTCTGCATCTTGGAATCGAAAAAGCCTTAATGCCAAGATTACATCCGACTGTTTTAGAAGAATGGGTGTCCGCGTCCTTATTGAGGCGCTTAGTTTGGTTTCTGAGCGAACTAGAAAATTTGGCAGCGCACTCTTTTACATCCCAGGACAATATTGCCAACTATTGCCTAACTATTACAAAATCAATCATGCTTAACATAGTCATAATTTATTCCAAACAGCTTTGCTACAAATCCGTATTTTCTTCCTCGTCCAACTTTTCGGCCGACTCGAGACTGACCATGTATAGAAGCCTGCTTGGGCAAAGCATGCTGTAGCTGTTATCGAACAGGAGCGTGTCTAAAATAAAAACAATTTTACACACTTTTGACTGAACATTATTCAAATGGAATTATACACTGAATTGAAATTGAATATTACAGGCTCCAACTCGGTCATTCCAATTAATTGAAATCAGATAATGAATTGGGCGTCTTAGCAAAACTGGTCAAAATGTGCATTGAAAGTTGTAACTCCAAATTCATTCAAATTGTGCATCGTAT